>AJFK01000896.1:0-43905 GCA_000467715.1 Hysterium pulicare CBS 123377
TGGCAATCCAACAGCTCTGATGGGGAAAGGTCTGTCAACCCATTACCAAGTTCGACAGTGGATTTCGCAGAAAGTTGGAAGCGCACCAGGGCATGGAGATGGGTGTGGCGTCCACCTCGCTGGAAAGGGCTTGGTTTGTGATGCTTCTGCAGGAACTATCGGCTGCATGTCGGTTGAGACATCCGTGGCAGTTCTCACGTGATCGCAAAGGTGGAGTATTTTATTTTCCTAAGCCAGCATCAGAAGGATGCGGACAGCAACTTCGGCATCCGCTGAGGGATAGATACTCCCTTATAATCGTGATGTCAAGGTCAAGCACTGTATGCGTTCAGCAAGAAGAGCTTCTTGAAGGCTGACGCTTAGCCCGGTCCAACAAGTTACCCCACCTTTTGTGGGATGGTCGGGATATTGTAAATCTGAAACTCATTACTACTTCGTCTCACGATACATGGACTGCATTACACTCAACCACATTGAAGGGCCTGAGATGTAGAGAGAGAAGAGACGCTGCTCAATTCATGCGATTGCTGGTCGACGAGTTCCACTGCCAAGTTCGTCTATAAGGCTCCCAGCTACAAAAAGGACACAGCAAATTCATAATATAACGACATATTGCCTTTCCATCTCTCAACATCATCCGCTTCCAGTAGTGCTCTGTTGTGGATTCTGGAAACACACGCTGCACAGATAGGCATACTCCGTTAAACACCAATTTACGCATTTCTATGCTCCACTTCAGCTCTCAGCTCTAAGCTTGTATCCTTTCCATCATTCTGTTCTCCAGTCTTACAATATGGTCAAGCCTATGTTACTCAGTTTGCCGCCTGAATTACGCCAAGAGATTGTTTTCTACACGTTCGCTCTCATTCCCGCAGATCCAGAAGGCGTGGCTATTCACTCAGATCTATCGCCCGTCTGCCGACTCCTTCATGCAGATGTTAGGGCTGCGAGACGTGTCTGGCTTCCACCGCATGACACACCCGTGAGGGTTGGTCCTGAAGTGCAAATGAGACATATTCAAGATCTCAACAAACATTTCCAAGACATCGCAAAATCCCGCGGACAAGAATGGACCGGATTCCAAAATTTCATTATTGAAGCTTTATGCAATGGACGTACGAAAGAAACCTACAAACTTCACGACCTTCAGACGATCAATGGAGTTCCAGCAGAAGGAATCCGTAGTCCTTCTTTCAAGCATGAACAGGGGTCGTCGAATATGCTAGATCCAGATAAATACCCCAAACGCCTGAAATTCCGCTGGATACGGCGGATGGCGGACGAAGTTCCGTCTGCCAAATATGTCGACTACGACGTTACTATACCGATACTACCGAGCTGGCAATCTTCCCATCTTGAAAAATTCTGGGCCATACGAATTTTCGAGGACACTATTACCGTGGCGAACTCGATGTATCGACGCAAATATCTTGCTGAACGGAGTAAAGAGCCTTGGCCACATGATTTATCCGTTCGCGCAAAATTCCTGTCCGACAAAGATCGCCATCTCCAGAAATGTCTCGGTCAACATCTGGTCTTTAGAGCAACAGGCACAGTGCCTTCAACAGTGCGAGACAGGCTGCTTTCGCAAGCAGAAGAACTCGATGAGGTGAACGGTCACACATTTTTGGCGCAGCACGGCATCCGGATTCGAAGCATGTTCGAGAGCTTGGTTGGAGAGTGATATAAGATATGAAGAAGCAAAGCAGCCAGCGAACACTGAACACCTCAACCGTGTCGGATGAAGCAAGCCAAAAGCAGCACGCCTCCAAATTCCATTAAGCGAATCATCCACACGGGGTGTCATAAATCGTCTTTTGCGGAGGGTGGGTCTGCGCCTACCTCCTTCTTTGCTAACAGCCTACAAAGCCGATTCAGACTCTGTATAAGGGTTAAAATCAGGTTGCCATCCTTAAGGCCACTCGGAAAGTATCTTATAGACTGGATACTTTTCAGACTTGTACAGCCAAGGGAGTTCAAGTACGACCAATAAGAACACTTGCCATGCTCCGTCTTCATTCGGCAGAATAGAAGGCCCTGTCACCGAGAACGATGAAGAAAACAAGCTGAGGACTTAATTCATCCCTAAAACCGTCTAGCATGCAGCCGAAAAGCGTCGTTTCAGAAAATAGCTTGTTGATGACGACGCTGCTCGACGGTCCGTGCACGAATGCTGAGCGGACGAGGCTTCGTCCGGGTGGCTAACACCACCTCGAATTTCGAACTCTCAAAGACAACTGCAAATGGCAACTTTCCTTTCCTGTAGCTTCCTTGCCAGGTTCTCAACCACGTGCGAATAGGCAGCTCTTCGGGGGGAGTATATATTTCACAGGTCATACCCAATTCAAATAGAATTTCTCTCTATATCACTCATTTCTACCCTCACGTCTAAACAGATTATACTGATCTTTCCATCTGACAATGCTCTCCTTCTTCCACCAATCCTTCTTCCTCCCTCCACCCCCTCTTACCTCCCAAAATCTCCCCTCCCAACAAGACCGCACCCACCTCATAACAGGCGGCTACACAGGCATCGGTTTCGAGCTCGCCCGCCTTCTCTACAGCTCCGGCGCCAACATTTACATAGCCGGGCGTTCGCAATCCAAAGCCTCAACCGCAATATCCACCCTGCAATCCCTTTACCCCAACTCCGTCGGCCGAGTCTCATTCCTCTACCTCGACCTATCCCATCTAAGCACGATCAAACCCGCAGTGGACGAGTTCTGTGGTAAGGAAAAGGAGTTGCATGTTTTGACTTGTAATGCGGGGGTTATGCATCCTCCAAAGGGGAGTCTGACAGCTCAGGGTCTTGATTTACAGATGGGGACGAATGCTCTCGGACACTACCTTCTTGCCACACTCTTTCTTCCTCTCCTCCTTTCTACCGCGAAAAGCTCACCTCCTGGCACTGTCCGCGTTACCTGGGCAGGGAGTTTAGGTATCGAGGTTTATGCGCCGAAGGGAGTGATGGAGTTTGACGACGATCAAGCTGAGGGCAGTGGGGCGCCGAATCAATGGGGCGATAGCCGAGACTATGGACAGAGTAAGGTTGGGTGTGTTTTTCTGGCGAGGGAGTTTGCGAGGAGGTATGGGAAGGAGGGTGCGGGGGGGATACTCAGTGTGGCGTTTAATCCGGGGAATTTGAAGAGTGAGTTGCAGAGGTATCATTCGAGGTTGACGCATCTTACCACTGTAAGTCATCCCTTCACCTTCTTCTTGACTAGTTTCTGTATTTGGGTTAATGATGGAAATAGGACTGGACACTCTACCCGCCCGTCTTCGGTGCCTACACCGAAATCTACGCTGCTTGTTCGCCCGATCTCACTATGCAGCACAATGGAGCTTACGTATGGCCTTGGGGACGCATAGGAGCTCTGCCTGAGGAGGTGGAGGTTGCGGTGAAGAGAAAGGGGGAGGGCGGGAATGGAAAGGCAGAGAGGTTTTGGGAATGGTGTGAGAGGGAGACAGAGGAGTTTCGATGAGGGGTAGCTTGGTGCTGTGATTCTAAAGGCGTATCTAACTCTCAGCGGACCTCAAAAGCGTCGGGTGGGCAGCCTTCTGGTATCGGATGCATAGGAAAAGTGAGGGTTATCGGGGTGGGTGGGTGAAGGAGCCGGGGAAGGTGGAACAGATGGGTCTGTATGGTGCTATGGGTGAGAAACTTGAGAATGCTGTTACTCAGAATTCGAAGGTGAGTCTATATGACGATAGTCGACGGACTCAAGGATGCCGTTACTCAGAGATCGAATATGAGTCCTTGAGACTCATAGCACTGAGTAACATCGATGACGACGAACTTCCTCATTCTCTTTTCTCTCGGTAGGGGCCGTATGGTGGACTGCGAAGAGGAGATATGACTCCTTTGAGAGCGGGATAAAGCTGTTTCTTTTTTGCTTTTCCTTCCTTTTCTCTTCAACATCACTCTACATCTACATTCTTACTACGATCTTTTTTTTTTGTCAGTTCCACATTACAGCTACGGAAGTGCACATTTCAATCTTGAATATATCCTTTTTGGTTCTTTGCTCAACACGATCCCTTGAAGCAACTCTCCCACTTTCGCTCTCATTAAAACTACTTCCTCGCGCTTGGGTTTTCAAACCTATACTTTTAAACTATCTTTGTCTCCACCATCGCCATGTCCGAAGCTAAAGGCGGAAACAAACTCGCTTATGAAGACTCTACCATAGACGATTCTGCTTTCGGAAGGGGCTCCTTAAACCCTCTCCGATACGAAGTCACCTCTAACAAACCGGAATCTGAAAGCGAGCAGCAACGTGCTTTTAAGGCTCGAGTCGGATCCTGGAAAGTTGCGTACAAGGGAAAGCACGCTGGATACACGTGCAACGAGGAGCTCATGAAGGAGCTTAAAGATACGAAAGATTTTGGGGTGGAGGATAATGATTCCGAAGGTCCAACTACGGAATCTTTGAGGATTCAATATCCTGAATCAAAAGGAAAATACTGGGGAACCGAAGTGGGACGTATGTATTGATACTTTTCCATGGAATCAGGGGAATGGGTACTGATTTTTGTGCTTTCACAATAGTGGTAGTTATCATTCAGGCTATAGAAAGTGACAAGAAGGCTAAGGCTCTGCAACAGGCTGCAGAAGCTATGAAGAAGGCTACACTCAAGAGAAATGTAGCCATAGCGGATGCTGGGGTAGCACAAGCGGCGGCTGAGTTTCAATTTGCTGCTGCACTGGCAGAATGGTAAGACGTGCCATTCAATTCGAGTTTTTTTTGACAGAAATCTGCCTTTTCTTTGTATTCCTCGGTATACCAACATTTTGGTTCACCCCAACTCTATATATTTTCTTTGGCATGGGCCCAGCATCGACTCCATCTTTCTTTCATTTCTTCGGTGTCTTTATGGCTAGTAACTACATCTCTTGTAATTGTATTTCGCCATCACGGGAATAGACTGTATCAATATCTTTAGAATATCTCCTTTTGATGATATCCAATTCTCTAAGAGATCTCCTCTCATCCAGCTCCGCTGAGATCCCAATCTAATACTCCTCGTCTAGATCTCGAAGTAATCGCTCATGAATACTTCCCCCACGCCTCATATAACCCCTTGGAAGCCAACCCAACAAAGCCGACCTCCAGTGCACGCACTATCTATCACTTTCTCTATCACACCACCCACCCTAAAAATCTTCTATACTCCACAACTTCCCAACATCCCTACGAGACTTCCACATATCGACAAAAATTCCGCGTTCACAACAAAGCCTCCTACCTATCCTCTCATCTACATCTTCTTCAAAGCATGACAAGAGCTCCAAATGGCATCGATATCCTCCTATCTCTGGAGTCAGTTATTCTACTCGATTCAGTTCTCGGGTGAGTAGTGACGACCTTCTGCCTGAAACGTTACATTCTCCGCTTAGACATCCGTTCTACTATCTAGCCAGCCCAATCTACTAGCTTGCTCTACTCGCTTTTCTAGGTGTGACTACGCTTTGACCCGCTTCACCGAGGCGAATTTGATTTTGCGCAGTGCTGGAGTAATGGACACCTTCAAAGAACGTACCGACCAACATACTCTCCCGTCTTGTGGTAAGCTAGGCATGGCGCTTTTCGACCATGCCGTTAACAAGGATACGGACCGCGGGCTCGTGGATCTACTTCCCCACTAGCCCTACCCTAAAACTCAATCCAACATCTCTTCCATAACATACACAAGACTCCCCAAACAGCTTGCCACCCCACCATCACCTAAACTGCCCTCCCAAACGGCCTCCTTCAAATCTCATCGCACAAAAAAGCGTCAGCCCATACCTCTCACCCCGTATTATACGATTGTCTAGGCCATGTCCGCCTCTCTATTATCCTGGTCAACCCGTCTACGTAGACGATTTGGACTACGTGCTGGGCATTAAAGGCAGTTAATCTCGTGGGGCTGATTCGGGATGTAGTGTTATAGCTGTATCTTGTTCTAGGACGTTAGAGAAAATAGATTAAAGTAATTCTAGAAAAGGTTTGAAACTATTATGTTCTTGTAGAAAGAGTGATAGATTAGTTAATAGTAGTATGTTAGTGCTGTAGAGAGGATGTGAAGAAGAGTAAAGGAGATCTGAGTTTAGTATCTATATAGCTAGAGTACAGTGAGTGTTATTGTTAATTATAATACTAACTCCTATAGCTGAATAAGTCTAGACAGGTTCTATTGCCCCTGCAACTTTCTGAATAATCTTAAGGATAGCAACTCGCTTTAACATCTGGTACCCAGTCTGTATCGGCTTTGTACGCTGGTTGCAAAGAATGTGGCAGGCGCAGACCCAGCTTCAAAATCCACGAATTCTAAGACCCGAGTGAACCCATCAGATCTACGCCGTACGCAAACATCATCTCCTTTCGTTAAAGGAAAAAGAAGAAGAAACCCAAGACCTCAAGTCGCCTTTACTGCGCTCATTGAACTCCCAACTGCCCCAGAGCCTGTAACTCATATCTGACCTTCGCTTCCAACGAATTACCCCTCTCAAAATCATGCTCAAACATCGAAATATTCCCATCCTCATCCCCGCGCAACCTCAACGCCCCACCCAGACCGCGGAAGAAGCTCGGAAGGACCTCTTTGATCTCTTCATCTAGAGTGCCGCTGAAAATATTGCCTCGCCGACCCTCGCAGATCTTCCTGCGTACTGTAGCAATGAAGGTGTCTTGGCTCTCATCACCACCGGTCACTACGTTAAGTCTTTCTTCGCGGGAGAGAGAAGCCCAGGTACGTGCGATTGTGATGTGGAAATTGGAGTGTGTTGAACTTGGAGGAGTGGGCGAAGATGTCGTTTCTGGGAGGCCGGTTTGGTTATTTTCGAAACGGCCTTTCATTCCGAAGACTTTGATTAGATGCTGGGTTCTAGCACTTCGAATTGCGTCTATGTTTGATAAAGCATTTTCGCCCTCTGGTAGAAAGCGTGTGTTGCATCCTTCGAAAGCGCAGGAGAGGACGCTGGGTCCGAATGGTGTCTTGAAAGGGGCTATGCCTGTATGTAGGCTGGCAGCTTCAGGTTCAATCACTTGCTCATCGCAGATGAAGATTGATTGCAGGAGAGAGTGAGCCACCGACTCGGGGAGGTGTATGCGTGGATTTAAGACGGCAGGTGCGATGTGATGATCGTTTGTCACCTTAGCAAAGAAGGTTTGCGCAGAGGTGTGGCCTTTCTGATGATAAATCAACCAGAAAACGAGAGTTTGTACTTTGCAAATCACATTTTGCTTATCCTTCTCCAACCAGTCGGCGATTAAGGCTAGTTCTGAAGAGAGACAGGCAGTGAGTCGAGGCCAGAACTCCTCTGGAGTCGTAACCAGCGATTCAGGCCCCTTCATATCCTTGGGAACTAGATCCGCGTTGAAGTCGCGATAAAGCATAGCTAAGAAGGGCTGCTGCCATGACTTCTCCTCAGTGCCCCCCCTGAGAAGTTTGGCCAGGAAAGCAGATGTGATGGAATAGAGGAGTTTGGAAGTTTTCATGTGTCGGACTCCATCTTCCGAGAAAGCGCCCGATTTCTGTCCGAATGATAAGAGCTGCATGAAGCCTGCCAGAGGATATGTGACCACAAAGCTGGATAGGTTTTGTTCATTATAATCGCAGAAAGCCCACTCCAAAGCCTTGGGAAGTGAGACCCAGTCGCCTACTTCTGAAAAGGTTTCGCGACAACTGGTATTCTCCAACATATTTGAAACCATCCATTGAAATGTTGTTCGTCTTTGAATCGCTTCGTGCTGCTCGTCCGCCGTCCAATTTGAGCCTTCCACGACGGCTCCTGCCCAAGACTTGGTCTTCATCGTTTGTTCTAGAATTGCCATGAAGAGCTGGGATAGACCTGACGCACCAGTGGCTAGACCGGCCGTAAGCGCGTGATAAAGTTGCTCGTTGATGTATTTCTTGTTGCTGCCTTCATATGATAATGCCGGAATAATGGCCTTCAATTTCTCTTTGTAGATGGAGAGGCTAGAGGGTCCTAAGAGAGCACACTGAAAGCAAATATTCTGACTTGATACTATACTTAGATTCGCTGGAGAGCATCCAGCAGCAAGAGGGAAATTGAGGGCAAAATCAGTCGTATTGGCATCTGCATCTGCAGAATCCAGTTCTTTAAGTGATATCGACATGACTTCCTCTTCGCCACAACAAACCAGACAGAACCCTTTGCAGCTAGGGACATCGAAGTTCAAGTTTGCAAGAGATAGAGTGTTATCTGTTGAGACCACTGCTGCTCGTCGAGCTCTGTTGCTCCGTCTCGCGAGAATCTCGGCGGTGAATCCTGCAGCTTCAATTTCGGATAGTTGCCGGAGAGCAGCATCGACAAGCTTATTACGTTTCTGAAGTCGTTGTGCTGTGGCTGATGAAGCAAGATCGGATATGTCGGCTTGGTAATGTTCTCGATTTTTCAAGTGCGCTTCACGAAGCTGTTCTTGAAGCTGTCGTTTCTCATCCGCACTGATGTTCTTGTCACCCATGCGGGATATAATTGCTGCTGCTCCTGCTATATCTTCGAGTTTCGGTGTAATCTGCTGAACCTTCTGCCCTTGGATGAACGGCCGAAGCTCCGGGATTCGTCTCCGAGTCTTGTAAGCAACAGCAAGCACGTTGAAAGCCTCCTCGGCGAGCAGACTGAAGAGTTCGTCGTCTGGAAGGAAACCGGCCGCGGGAAGTATATCAAGGTCGACGTATGCTGGTCCGCTGTTTGCCTTTTCCCATTCGGGTCCTAAGCTCACTCCTTGAGGAAGCTTCTTGCGAGACTCAGCTTTAGGGATAAGAATGTTCATACTTCGACAGTGTTCAAAGAATGCGTCTTCATTCATGAAGCTTTTCATCTCCCCCCAACTAGAAAGATTCCTTTCGGATGATCGGTCACCAATTGAGGCGAAGCAGCCTTTGCCAGCAATGACGTATAGTTTCCCGGTTTCAATCTCTTGGAATAAGATGAGGGTATCTTGAGAGCTTGCAAAGAAGGAGATGCCGACTGAAATGTCAGTTGTCTCTGGTGTATTTCCTCGGGATCCAGTAATGACAAAAATAACGGGAATGTTAAGGACGCCTTTTTCTTGCGCTAACTCTGCAAGTTCAGTCACATGCGTCTCATAAACTTGTCCGTCGGTGAGAAGAAACCAGACATCAGATTTCTGAATGCATTCGAGAGCCTCTGACTTTTGGAGAATTTCTGAAGGCCGGGTCCCTCCTAGAGTTGATCTCCAGGAAACAGCCTCCCAATTGTTGGTCGGCTGCTGGCAAGAGTCGCCCCAAAGGGAAACTTGGTCCTGGGAGTGTCTTGGTACAGCTTCGATAAATTTCCGCTCACGTAAGAGGACGCCTTTCCACGCAGTAGACCCTGATGCATCAACAGCAAAGAATTTACGAGAGTTCAGGAGCGGAGATAGCTCAATGCTACATTCAGACTCTTCCGGGATGATCTTCCAAGTTGCCATTGTGGTGAGCTAGATGCAAGTTAGTCAAGGTAGAGAGAGAGACATTGAAGGTAACAGATGAACGAAGATTCATACAGTCGACTCAAGGTCACCAATTGCTGAGTTCAAAGATAGACAGACCTTGAGATACCCACGCCCCCAGAAAAGCTAAATGTGAGAAACAAGATGAGTTGAAAACAACAATATCTCCAAACAGGACCGGGCAGATATATCAACTATATTTTTACCAGCTCCCAGTGACTCAGCCCTTTTCACTGTCTGAGTCAAAGGAGGAAGATTGGACTAAGGATTCGAGAAGGCGGTGTCATCTAGGCCCCAGCCACTCTGATGGGCCTTAAAGATCCCCATAAGCTCATTTGTGCTCGAATTAGAGGCGACGGACAGCATGCGTGCAGGAAGTTGGAGGATAGCCTGTCCGAAAGGCCAATGTTGCCTTGATAAATTCCTTGGTGTTGATGTAGACGGGGCCGCACATGTAAGCGGCCCCAGGCATCAGCCAGGGGACATTGGAGCTATACCGAATTAGGCAGGACTCGATTTCCAGCTCTGTGCTCCATCAACATAATGATGGCTCGGCTTCGTGTTCGATCAGGGCAAGGCTGCTCACCATTACACCATCACCACTACTGCTAGACGTCAAAACTTCCTACTGGTAGACGTCGGCGGGCAGCGACTTTTGCGATCCACGAATCTGTCTTCTCATAAACTTGCTTAAGAGCACGTGCGTGGAGTTTGGCACGCAAGTTGGATCTGTTGCACCAATCCAGAAACTAGAATACCGTACTTCTGTCCACCCTTTGAAGTCTCTTCGAAATCCGGGTGTCAAACACTTTCACTCGCTTCAAAGCAACGTAAGAAGTATGGAATCATTACGTGAACAGTGTGTCATCCATTCACAAGGGGTGTCATAATTCGTCGTTCTCAGAGGGTATCAATATTCCTTGTACTGCGAAACCCTTTGTCTGTACAGGTCCAGAAGGTATCTATTCTATGTAATACCTTCAGGCTAATTCCAAGGTTGGTAAATGGCTTTTAAGCCTTGTACACAGTCTAAATCGGCTCTGTAGCGGGTAGTACAGCAGGTGGTAGGCGCAGACGTACCCGCCGTGCTTCATGATATACTCGACAAAAACTGGAACCGAGGATCATAATTACCTCCACCTTACACGTTCAAACCGTTGAAGCGGTGTAAACCCGTACTATTCTCATCGTTGCTCCCAATCAGCGCTGTTATCGTGACCTACCAGGTGAGTTTTCCACGTGGCGAGCCTGCTGACAATGGATTTCGAACACTTTGCGGTCAGTTTTTTGACAAGCGCCTCTCACCAAGGGAAGGTAGAAGTAAAGAACCTTCAAACAATGTGCGGCGAGTTGGTTTTCACCTTGTCGTGAAACCAGGTCCGGCTCGAAGCTTATCTTATACTGTTATTCGAACAAAACTTTCTGATCTCATTCTGATCCCATTGTTTCGAAGCTTGTTATATCATATGAACCTGATCTGTGCTTCGGTCATTTCTGTTACGCCGTAGATCTCTTCTCAATTTTTCCCACGTCTATCAAAACAATTTTCTCACAAAGACCACCCGTCTCTCTGAGATGTACTCCAGAATCAGTTCTACGACCGGTACCTTCCCTCGAAGGAGTGAGGTGCGAGATTTAGCACCTGACAAATCGCTGAGTCGTCAATCCGACGAAGGTCGTCAAGCAATCTCATCGAATGCAGATGCACCACACCTGGACGAACTGGATCAACGAAATAACTTCGTTGCTGAGGAAATGAAAACCATGGGAGGAGTCGATCTGAAAGATGATTCTTCGTCGGTCTATTCAGCACAGAGCCAATCATCAACTCCTGACCGCCAAAGCCCCCGTGCTAATTTGCAGGGATGCGGGCTGCTGTTACCAAAGGGTCAAGGAATGACAGCGGAGGATCTTGCCTTAGAATACCAAAGAGCCATCATGGATAATTTCAATTTCAGCTTCGAAGACCGCACAACGACAGGTACAATTGCACATGGAATTTCCGAGCAGCTGGGATCCAAGAACACTTTTCAGAGACTGCTCGACAAAAGGCTTCAACAAATCAGCCAAAGGAAGAGGATCAGTACCGTTCCATCCATCGCCTACGAAGAAAGCGAGGGAATGCGCATGGAGATGTCACAACGACCAACTGCATGGGCGGGACAAGTCTCCTCCATGCACAAAGCCGAGCTGTTGCGCCTGGGCCGGTTGCCGCTATCCCAAGAGCAGCCAAAGCAGAGCAAGAGCTTGACAAGAGTCCTCAGCAACGTGGTCAAGAACAGTAGCCTATCATACCTCGAATGCAAACCCTTGATTGGCAACCCAACTGATTTTCATAAAGTCGGAAATTCGATGACACCATCTTCAGATGGAAGTGTTTCTGGCTCAACATCACATAGCAGGCCTTCGCACCAGGTCATATCAAAAGAAGACGAAAAGACCAATCAGTTCAGCTGGTTCGACCGCTCCGTTAGTTCTGAGTTGGACTCCTACGGCCTCAGCAGTCCTCGTGGACCAGATACAGTATTCCGAAAGCATTACGGTGAGATCACTTGCGAGCCAAGGTCAATCTACAGTGAAGATGTGTACGACTCTAAAGCCACTGTTTCGGAGCTTATGCAGCCTGGTGGAAAAGACTCACGGGATCGGAAAGCATCGCGGAACAAACCTCGTAACTTTTACCGACTCTTTTCAACCCAGGAAAAAAGAGCAAAATTAAACGTGCGAAGCGGTGAACCTTTGACAAAGAATGCTACTACTCCGAAAATACCGAAGGAATCTGGACCTGGGGGTGTCAAGAGGAGATTCTCGAAGCTGTTCAGGGAATCTAAGACGATGTGAACGTGAACGTGAACGGTAGATTGATGGACGGATGAGAGGGCATAATGTTTTCGAACATACGTACGTGGCCACGAGTGCCTCAATTCAAGTATAGTCTCAGCTTAGCGAAACAATTGATATGACTTTGAAATTAAAACAGCCTTGCCTTCACATTTGATGCCTTCAGTGAAAAACAATATGCACGTCATCGCTTAGCGTATTTTATCGGCTGAACTTCGGAGGTGAACCCGGGCAATTTTTCCCGACCCTCGAAATTTCACTTTCCCTTCACACTCGAGCTATGTGTGCAGCAAGAAAGACCATGTTCTGAACCATGAACAAACGAGCAGCCTCCGAGGCCAACATCAAGGCCACTCGTGAAAGGAGACACCCAAAAAGACAGAGAGTTGAGAGCCCCATTGACCATGCTCTCAAATTGCCAGTCTCGCAGCCCGAAGAAGTTACCTCAGCAGGACAGTTGCAGAAGCTGCTACTCTTTGAGCAGGGTGCAGCAGCTGAGCTTCGAACTGGTATGCCCTTGATGTCCGACAGTCGGAGAAAAGCTAACGGTTTATAGGTCTCCGAACCTTCAGAAGCTTCCTCAATTCTATATTGTACCCCACCGACGATGTCACCTCCGACTTGCCTAGACGACGAGCTATACTGCGCGAGTTTCTGGAATCGCAAATGAAGAAGGACCACAAAGCTCAAGACGACATTTTCCTTCCAAATCTGATACAGGCATGGGCGTATGCCGCGGAGACAAATTTCGAGAACTTGCTTTCCAATGTGACTACTGTGCTCGCATTGCTTCTCAAAACTCTATCGAAGGACTCAGAATTTCACGACTATGGCCTTAATCTTTGCAAGACAATCCTCCAACCACTTCAGGCGAAACTTTTCAACCGCAGCCTGTCTTCAAACAATAGTGATCCCGTCATCTCACCAGTTCTGACCCTGCTCACGGAGATTGTCTCGTTCAAAGAGGGTACATTAGCGAAGGCGGTTTACTGGAAACGAGACTTTACTCTTGACTCACGAATACTTGCTAAGAACCTTGGGCGATGGAACGATCAGTCTGGAGATCAGCGGAGACCCTCTGTGCGTAGTCAAGCTGTGCGATATCTATTGTCCCATCTCCGATATCAAGATGAAGTCGCCAAGGTCGAAATACTGAGAAACCCACTCATCATTCGAGCACTCTTCGACCATATCGGCACTGATCCGTCATATTTGGCATTGGAAATTCTGGATGTTTTAAAGAACCATGTGTTCATGGATAAAACCGTTCCTCGAAAGACCAAGAGTTATATTTTGACTGAGAAGACGCTTTCCAGAATTGCAGAGCTCTACAGACTTGGGCCGACGAACGAATCTTCTCCGGATGTGCAAAGGACTCCTGATGTAGTTGCTCATGAGTTTCTACTTCTTGTTTGTACTAACCCAGACATGGGTGTGATGCTCAACTCCTTTGCGTTTTATCCCCCCGGAAGTGAAAAAGATGATCTGGATGACGTAATGGGAGGTTCCACAAAAGGTTTCGTCGATTTCGGTCTCGATACGCTTGGTAAATATGACAATACAGTGTCGGTGCGAAACATTATTCTGGCAGAATTCGCCCAAAATTTACGACCATTCTCGAGTACTCTGCAACAAGAGCTACTTCTTGCCATTTTCAAAGCATGCCCGGAAATTGTTGCAGACTATTTCTTCAGGAAAGCGACATTCGATTATGAACCGAAACTCACGGCAACTTGGATAGGATACTCCTCTTTTATATTTCAGTCTATCCAACTGCCTGTGCCACAGTATTTCGGCAAGAGGCATTCGTACGGAAATATGCCACCCCATACGTCTATTCTCATTCAAAGTGTTCTACCGCAACCTTTGACGCAAAAGGCCTTGACGAAATGTTTGAACCACAAGTCGGATCTGATAACGTTTTTCGCCGTCCGCGTTCTCACTGTGGCTTTTCAGAAACTCCAAGCCGTCATGGAGGAATTCCAAAAAGCATCTTCGGGAGGATCTCAGATTTGGAAAGAAGCTTCTCGGCGTCTTGTCGCCGATTTCTGTCAGCGGTGCCCACAGATGAGCACCGTCATATTTGCATTTCGGAGGATACCCCCGGAGAAGCCCATGCAACGTGAAGCTATCACCAGGCTACTAAGGATGTACTATGAAGCCATCCCTCAGGTAGCACTCCATGAAAAATTCGATATATCCGTCCCGCTATGTAACGTTCTGGCTCGAGCATCGGGTATCACGGAGGCACTGGAAGACAAAGATCTTCGAATTCTTGAACTCGAACACTTAGTTCAGATTGCGCGCCATTCGCCCAGCATGCATTGGTGGCAGAACCATGGTATGTACTATCTTGTCTCTGTTTTGGACTACCCAGCTAACGACTATCTAGAATCGCTGCAGTATTCACCTTTCGTGACACTGCTCAAACTTGTGGCGACATCAAATGACACAGAATCATACACCGGAATCAAAAGCCTCTTGATTTCTATCGTCCGAGATCATGACCTACTCCAAATGACAACTAAACCGTCCGCTCTTGATGCTCTCCTTGCTACGCTTAAAGATTTATGCACAGCATCTTGCGGTCAGGTACTTGAATTCCTGGATGATTGCTGCCGGCGATTTGTAAAGAGACCCGTCAAGTACCAAGATGATCTCGACGCAATGGCTTCCTCAAACTCGGACAAGTCAACACTCACGTCTACGAATGGTCCCTTGAGCCCCTTACTGATGACTCTTGTCGAACAATGGGCGTTTAAGGGTAAATCGGAACCGAAACAGAGCCCCGCTGAGACTATTGCACATTTTCTGGCAAGACTTCTCTTCCTCTTGAAACGAGTTGGTGAAGATGAAGAACTACTTTGCCGCACTCGTGATGCGCTTATAGAATCATCTCATAAAGCTTATCAATCTATCTTGAAAGACTCGTTCCTATGGAAGATGGCTAAGGAGAGAGCTAAAGATGTACTGAGATCGTCAAGCACACCGGAAGTTGAGGGCTCATACGAGAGCTCTGCCAGCCCTCCCGTTACAGATCAAACGCAAGATGTTGAAATGGTCGACTTGGAGATCCCTCCTGCAGAAGATGAAAAGCACGCGGGACTCTATCGTTGGAAGCAGAAAGATCTAGAGGAAAGTCTAGAAGATGGAGACGTAGGCGAATTAATCTTATGTCTTTGCTCACAACATACCGAAATCCGATTACAGGCCCTCATGAGTATCAAACAACTCATGGCAAAGATCGAAGTAAGTAATTTGCGGTTGTTATGTTATACCATTCTAACGGTTACAGGACACTAAAAATGCGGATTTCGAACAAATTCGCTTACTGCTTGGAGAGGCTGTAGAGACCGCCCAGTCCACTGTGGACAACACGCCTCTACCTTACGTTGCCGGTGTCTTCGCCGCTCATGCAGCCAAAGCTCTTATTGACCCTACTCACTTCATGTTCCCCAAAATCAATCACTTTATCCACCGTCGACCCATTTGGACAGTTGACAAATTACCAACTTATTTTGCGGCTCACATCATCCGAAGCGAGCCTGATGAAGACGATAGCTACCACAAAGAGGTGGACTGGCTTCTGGAATACTTCATCGACTGTCTCCGCACGCCTCAGGTAAGTGCTAGACGTTCTAGCGCGTTGCTTTCCGGTCATTCACTAATGTGTACTCTAGGACATAGAGATTTTCAGAGCCAAAGACATGTTCGAACGCATACTAGGTCATTATGCTTCTCCTTCTTGCTCAATTTCAGCAAAAGAGAGGATAGTCAGGCTACTGTTCCGTGCGGCCGCGGTAGGTGGCAGTACCATACTCATAACGCGCTCAGGTCTTTTCAGCTGGATTCGGGCGAGGATCTCCACAAAAGACCACCGGCATGTTATGCTAGCCCGTCTCGCATCGCGCTTATACGAAACCTGTGATCAGGCCAAGGTCGATGAATGGAGTGGCGGCATGGGTAAGGCCGTAATAGGAGTATCCCATGAGTCATAACATGATAAGTTCATGTTGTTCGTGGGGTCTTGATCATGTATGGAAGCGATCGCAATCAAGATGCTTGGTTTGATGGTCAAGTGCGTTCAGCGTGGAAAGCGATGGACGTCTAGTCTGTTCAATGCGCGAGAGGCTTACGCTTGAGATGGCCAATACCCAGTAACGGTATATCAATATAAAGAAGTTTCTGGAATCACGATAGAGATGTTTCCTAAGTTCACAATGGGTGTTATTATTAGTGGTCCTACAGACTTCTAAAGCCGTACACAAGTCTAGGTAGACTCCATAAGCTGCTTGTTAAATAGTCTTAAGGATGGCAACTTGCTTTAAGGCCTGGTACCGAGGCTGAACCTGCTTCGTAGGCAGGGGGAAAAGACGGTGATAAGCGCAGGCCTATCCTCTGAATGTGACGAATTACAACGCCCGCTGTGGTTCTGACAGGTATAAGAATATGGTGATGGCTATGCATTTCGGGTGCAGTGGCCAAGGCTTGCCTCAGGCCACAATCGAGATCTACGTACACATGACACCGCCTTAACTTCGGCAGGCTTGGCAGAGTCGACTTGAAGTGAAGTTGATCGACGCCCATGAACCAAAGGCACCATACTCCTCACTTCTACTACAACAAACAACCGTTCACCGGAGGGCTATACTCGCAGAAACTGAGATACCAAACACGACCTTGTCATACCCTCAAGAACACCTACCTCCGCAAAGACAACCCCCCCTCAATCGCACTTGCTCAAAACCTCGCCCGCAAGGGTACCCACAGGTATGCAGTCCGCCTGAAAATCCTCACATCCGTTCTGTTACACTCACTCAGAGCTCCCTGCAGATTCCAATATTTGCTAACGCTTTGGAACTAAGTCTAGACATCTTTCTTCAAACTCACGTTCCCTCCCGCTGAAATACGTTTGACCACCGCCATCATTATCATTGTTGTTTGACACTTTGGAAAACTACGCCGATTTGTATTGTCATTCGGAGCATTTCCAAGTGGCTCGCCCCAAGGCAGCCTCCTTGGATGGTTCCTGAAGCCTTAGAAAATTCCTCCACCAACGAATACACACCCCTCCTCTATTAACACACACCGCTCTATTGCCACCATTTACAAAGATTTGTCGCAACTTAAGCAAAAGAATGACTCGTGAAATCATTCGTTACTCTCCGGAGCAGCTCGAACATCTTCGCGCGTCACCACTTGTCCACAAGCCAGATGGACTCCCTTCCATTGAGCAATGGATGGACCCTCCAGCGGATCAAAATAACAGGAGACCAAGATCAGGAGTTCTGCGGGATGGTGATCCTCCTTCAAATGGAGACATTCGTTCTGACCGTCCCCTCTTGATCAATGCGGGCATGGGCCACTTTGGCAGACGGTCAAGCACTCGTAAGTGCTACGTATAGTTTGGTAGTACTCAATTTGCTAATTAAACCTCAGAGCCTGAGGACACCGTCCTCGGACCTCCCAAACTCTCCTTCACATCTGCCTCACGCACCGCAAAGAATGCCGAAGCAGAGAAACGCACGAATACCACCCAAGAAGGCGACGGCTCACTCGGCGACCGTTTTGCTTCTCGCGATCGATGGACGAGGGACCGCGATTCTGACCGGAATCGTGACAAGGTTGGCTATACAAATGGTCGACGCACAACTCGCGAGGATGGTGAAGGTTGGACCAATGTCAAGTCGCGCAAGAGCTTAGGGCAAGAGGATTTCGATCGAGTTCAGCGAAACGGTGACCGTGACAAAGATCGACTTCCAAAGGACAATGAAATGGAAACTCTCGACATGGGGTCGCGCCGCACTGCAATGGGTCGTTGGGGTCGTCGCGATGATAAAGAACCCGAAGGCAACAAAACCCGCACTTCCGGCCAAGGCTGGAGAGATAGAGAGAAAGAGCGTGATCAAGATAAGGACCGGGATTGGACAAGAAGTGGAGCTAGGATAGAAGAAGACCCTGAATGGATGGATACGCCTGTGGTGACCGAAAAGAAGCAGTCCCATACTCAAGAAGACTTCCAACGGTGGAAAGAACGCATGAAAGCAAAAGAGACACCCGTAGAGGAGAAGCAGCCTGCTACAGAACCTCCTCCGAGCGTTCTTGAACAATCAAGCGCAACAGTTGGCTTTGTCAGCGCGGCTACTCCTAAGCCCATTACTCCTCTTGCGATAGAAGGCGGTGGCTTGGACAACCTCTTTGGAAATTGGGCTAAAGATAAGGGATTGGATGTAAATAGCACCGAAAGCCTGCCCTCGAAGGCTGTGAAAAGCAAAGCAAAGTCATCCAGATTTGCCGGCTTATTTGCGCCTACCGAAGAACATGCAAAACCAACACCCCAGCTACCAACTCAACAGCTACCGTCTCAGCAGCCACCGTCTCAGCAGCCACCGCCTCAGCAGCTATCGTCTCAGCAACTGCCGGCTCCCACACCTGCGTCTCCAGGACCTGTGGCCAATGGAAATAACGAGGACAAGGAGGGCTTTCAGCGGATTCTGCAGATGCTCGGTGGGGTCAATATTTCTGGTCCGCCAACTTCACAGCAAGAATCTGTTTCAACTAATGGTATGAGGCAAGGTGGCCTTCGTCTTGATTTCCTACAGCAGCAACCGCCAGACGAGCGGCCGGATAGCACCCCAGCCAATCGTCAACAAGTTCCGCGTACCCGTGAAGAGCGGAATGCTTTCATCGATTCCGTACTGGCACCGAGACCTTCGCAACCCCTATTTTCTCCCGAGTTGGAGTCTGGCCTTGAACAACATCGTGCCTCTCGACCCGAGTCGAACCGTCCAGGCGATGACTTCCCAGTTCAACCACCACCGCGGAACAGCAGTGCACAAGATGCGCATAACCTGCAAGCTTTGCTAGGAGGTCGTGCAGGCCAGGACCAGTCCCGCGATAGTAACAAACGAGATTTCTTGCTTGCCCTTATGCAGCAGCCCAGGGGAACGCCGCCGCAAATGTTGAACCAGAACATGCCACGCCCGCCACCTGAAAATCAAAACTTCCTACCGTACCTGGACATGAATGCACAGAAAATGCAAGGCCAGTCGAAGGGTCGCGGCCTTCCGCCGGGTGTGTTTGAGAACCCTCCGAATATGTTCTCGGAGCTGGATATGCGACGTGAGGCCGAGAGGCGCGAAACAAATATGCGCGAAGCCAATATGCGCGAACTGCGTGAGGCCAGCATCCGCGAAGCCAATATGCGCGAAGCGAGTATGCGTGATATGGGAATGCCACAGCCCGAGGCTTTGCGTAAGAATCTTCAACGTCTTCCACCTGGCATCTTCCCTGAAGATCCATCGATCGCCAACCTTCAGCGCCGCAACACGGTGGACAATAACATGCCACGACAGATGACCAATATGGGTATTCCACAACAACCCATAAATGACCTTCCTCCATACATGAGAAACCAGGGAATGCCACCCACACCCCAAGATCGTATTGCCCCTCCACCCGGATTTGGGCCCGGAGGAATGCGTCAACCGCCCGGATTTGGTGGACCTCAAGGCGGACCGCAATCACAAATGGGACCGCTCTCCGCTGGAAGTACTCCCTTTGGCCATCCGGGTATGCCTCCTCCCCGTGGACTTGGCGGGATGGGCTTTCCAGGTCAGGGTCAAGGACAGATGCCTCCACCAGGCCCACCTCAGGGCTACTTTCCACCTCCTGGATTTCCTCCGATGGGTATGCAGCGAGGCGAAGACCCCAGAATGATGATGGGGCGACCGGACTTTGATCAATTCAGTGGACCGAACCAGCCGGGGCCTCAGAGGCCGGGTGGTAGGCCGCCGGGCATGTTCAATATGCCATAAACATACACTTTATCACATACGTCCTTCTCTTCTACTTGTTTTGGGTCAACACGAGGTGGAATGGATATGAATACGAAACACACTGTACCTACAACTCCTTCTAGGTACATGTAACTCTTCTTTCGGGCTTTCCTCCCTCCAGCTTTTCTGTCGTCAGGCATGCGAAAAATTATATCTTACTCGATCACGAAGCGCGGAGCATGGAGTCTGGGGTTCAGCGTGGGCTATAGGATTCAATGGAAGGGTTTGTCCCCGCCACTAAAGCGAAGCAGGCGAGTTTTGTCGATGACTTCATACCTTTGTGTTTTTAGCCTTTTTGTCTCCCCTTTTTCCTATTTGCCTCCTACTTAACTCCCTCCTCTCTGCTCTCTGCTTTGCCATCCTCTCATGACATGGCAGACAGCGAAGGCTCGGAGAGAGTTGCGGATCGTGTGCAAATACTAATGCAATATTTTGGGGAATGGATACGTATGCTCGAGTGGAGCACACATCAGATTATCAGATGGACGGATGAGTGGTTATGCTGCATGTCATGTGTGACAAAGCATGGGGCTTTAATGGCCGCCGGTTTTTCTGTTCTCTCAGCTGAGCTAGTATCCTTCGGAATTCTCTCTCGGGTGGCGCTGAGAGAGTAGAGGATTTAGTTTAGATCGGGTACAGGAAAATGCAAGTGTTGGAGTAGATAAAAGAGGTGCTTTCTTGTGTGTGATGTGGATGTGAAGTCTATTCTATTGGTATGATGCTAACGATAGCTATGATCCCTGCCTGCTCTCTCTCTTTCACTGCTACTGGCGTTTGGTATTATCTAGTTCTTGTCGACTCTTTTAGTACTCGTCTTTTGTGTCCCAGCTCTCTATCTCTTCCGTCCCTTTTCCCTGTCACGCATCTTCTCTTCGACTTCACTGCGTCTCTCGTCCTTGCTCTTCTGGTTGCTGGTCTCCAGGTTGCTGATTTCTAGGCCGCTGGTCTTTTGGTAGCCGAACTATTGGGCGCTGATTTCCGGGTTGCTGGTCTTCTAGCTGCTGGTCTCTAGTGTGCTGGTCACCAAATTGTTGAGCTCCATGTTGCTCGTCTTCTGGATGTTGGGCTTCAGGTTGCTGGCCTCCCGGTTGCTGGGCACCAGGTTGTGGAGCTTCGTGTTGCTGGCCTCCAGGTTGCTGTTCTCCATGCTGCTGGACTCTAGGCTCTTGACCTCCATGCTGCTGATATCCAGGCTGGTGAGCTCCTGGTTGATGATTTTCATGTTGGTAAACTCCAGGCTGTTGGCTCCATGGTTGCTGATTTCCTAATTGCTGACCTCCTGGGTACTGGCCACGAACAACAAGCTGGCCTCCATGCTGCTGACCTCCCTGTCCCTGGCCATATCCTCCTACACCCCATGCTTGCTCTCCTGCTTGCCCACCATACCCATACCCATACCCATATCCA
The DNA here is from genome assembly GCA_000467715.1 of Hysterium pulicare CBS 123377. NCBI lineage: Eukaryota > Fungi > Ascomycota > Dothideomycetes > Hysteriales > Hysteriaceae > Hysterium > Hysterium pulicare. Next base: position 21,548 of record AJFK01000896.1, read on the forward strand.
TATCCCTGTCCTCCAGTCTGCCCACCTGCTTGCTGGAATCCTCCTACTTGCTGTACTTGTCTCTGCATCCACTCGGTCCAGGCAGCGAAGCAGTTCGGACAACTCCAAGGTAACCGAGTAGAAACATTTACCAGATTATCACAAAGGTTGTTGAAGGACATGGAGGCCTGGGTACAGTAGATGCGCTGGTTTGAGGCCCAGTGACCGCAGGTGAAGGTGAAGTATATTGCGAAACACATTTTGGGAGGTTGGAATAGGTGGATGCTGGATGGTGGAGGAAATGAAAGTTCAGAATACTTTTGATTGGGCGAATTTTATAGGTAGAGGGAAAGGAAACAACTGGTTTTGATCCTATCGAAAGTGAAAGAATGATTGTTTGGCATGCTGGCTCCATCCTACTACTGTTTTCTGAGAGTACACTATTGTATTTGCGTTAGAGAATATAGAGGAACGTTCGAGTGAACAGATACAGTTTGGTGACGGTAAGGACGGAGAGTAGAAGAGAATAGTATTAGCAACCACAAACTAGGTGCAAGGGTTTGTTAGAGTTTGGGGTATGCATTAACCTCGTAATGACTCTTCTCGCCGTCCGCGCCCATCGTTTGCGCTTAGTGCCTTGCTTCTAGAGGCGTATCTGTGCCTCAACCGACCTTGCACCTCTCGTCCATGTAGAGTTCTATTATTGAATGTATGGGAAAAGGGAAGACTGGGACTAATAGACTATCACAACTAGTGTTGGGTATATAGTACATTATGTATATATTATCTTACATATTTACAAGGCCTCAGACTTCAAGCGTTCGCTCTTAAACCGACCGTGTGTAATCTCCTTAACTGTTGTCTGGTTGGAGATCGAGGTAAGGGGGGAAACACATCGCTTGGAGTGCGTTCCGGCCAATATTGTACGCTTTTCTCAGCGTCCGCAGTGCTCGGCTTGCTCATTTCCTCACGCCTGGGCTCCGCTGGCATCTCCTCTCTCACGGTTTGAGCTTGAGGTATATCCTCTTTCACATTCACATTCAAAATCTCTTCCTCTTTCCCAGTTCCCATATCCCTCTCCGTAGTCCTCAATACTCCGCCCCAAAGTGTTTCAAGATCAATTTCCGCCCTCTTTTCCTCCGTAAACATCTGCACGACTATGTTCACACCATCACTCCTCTTCCCAAACCCTATGAAGTTCTCGTTCTGTTCAATCTCCCCAGCTTTGTCCAGTTCGTGCGCTTCCACGCGTCCCACTGTACAGCAGATCCAACCGGTTCTGATACCGTCATCTAGCTCTTTACCGTCAAGGGAGGCGCCGGCATTCGCCATCATTTTCATACGACGGGCTTTCCGCCGTAATTTCAATTTAAGCTCATTGCGGCCCAGGAGGCCGGCCGCGTGGGGTCGGAGCTTGTATGTGGAACGGAGCCAGCGACAGAAGCGGTCCGCTGATACGTGTAAGTGTTTCTCAGAGCGAGCTGTGCCAATAATCATGAGCAGCTTCGATCCCAGAGCTGGTGGAGGGTCGAGATGACGGAGATCGAGCAGATTGAGATCGTCTAGGCCGAGCTGAATGGATATGTGCTCGAAGAGGTCGGAGAGGATCGGTGGTGGGTTTGGAGGAAGTTCGGGGATCTCTTGGCGTGAGGATTGAGGTTGAGCGGTGGCGAAGGAGGGAGGTTGCTGTTGGAGGTACCAGGGGATGGGAGATTCTTGGGGTTCTGGTTGCAATTCTGGCGGCGGTTGTGATGCTGTCTGCGATTGAGCATAAGATTCCAGCGGAGGATCGTTCATCCCTTCCACTAGTTCATCATCTTCAAATATGTCATCGTTTCCGGATCGTCTCGAGGCCCTATGGCGTATCGACGATGTCGCAAAACATCTTTGAAGCGGGTGGGCTGGTTTAGGAGCTGCTAAAAGAGGTGGGTGAGAATTCAGGACGTTGACGCCTGCTAGGGAGGTGAATGATCGCAGAACCGATGTCCTGCAGCTATTGCACCGAAGGCTCGATGCAAAAGCTGTAGTGAACGACATGAGAAATATGTTGCTGAAGAACAATAAACGTTTCGAGAAATGTTGAAGTTTGAGATGCATCGGATTTACGATATGCCGATAGGGCTGAGATCACGTGTATGGCTAGAGTCATCGAAATTTGGCGAAGGCGAATTTCAAATCCGTTTGCCTCCGTCAATCCAATATCAATTCATCTTTCCCTTTTCATTTCTCTTCACCTCTGACCTACACTTTAGACAGGAACATATAATCTTCACTTCCTGGTCCCAACTATTCATTCTTCAAACTTCAAGAAATTCTACTTCATTTGTGATACCCACTTAAGATTCGAATCATGGAAGTAGACGGTGGAGTCCGCTTCAACCCAGGCACAAGAAATGCTGCAACGATTCTCTGCGCCGACTGTGGCGCCCCTGTCGATGGGACCATCTCCGGAGCATTCTGTTATGATTGCATCAAGCTGAAAACTGATGTCACAGAGGGTGTTCAACGAGAAGCGACTCTTCACATGTGCCGAGACTGCGACCGATGGCTATCACCTCCAAACAGCTGGGTTGTGGCCGCACCAGAAAGCAGAGAGCTTCTCGCGCTGTGTCTTAAGAAGCTAAGAGGCCTCAGCAAGCTTCGAATCATCGATGCTAGCTTCATCTGGACGGAACCTCATTCGCGGAGAATCAAAGTTAAGATTACAGTTCAGCAGGAGATTTCGGATGGCGCGATCATGCAACAATCGTTCGAAGTTGAGTATGTGCAGAATTACCACCAGTGTCCGGACTGTGCGAAAAGCTATACGCACAATACATGGAGGGCGGTCGTGCAAGTTCGACAGAAAGTACCGCATAAGAGGACGTTTCTTTACCTTGAACAACTTATTCTCAAGCATTCGGCTCACAAGGATACGATCAACATCAAAGAGGTTCACGATGGAATCGATTTCTATTTCGCTCAACGAAATCATGCCGAGGGCTTCGTCGACTTCCTGAAGGCAGTTGTGCCTGTGAATGTTAAGAAGAGTCAAGAGTTGATTAGCCACGACATACATACGAGTACAAAGTCATACAAGTTCTCCTACAGTGCTGAGCTTGTCCCGATTGTAAGTTTCAATGCTCCATCTATCACGTGATAGTATTCTCCTCGGCCGAAAAGTGCAGATACTAACGACAGTTCCAGTGCAAAGACGACCTTGTGGTACTCCCAATCCCAATGGCGAAAAAGATCGGTAATATCAATCCAATGACACTATGCTACCGCACCGCAACCTCCGTCAACCTTATGGACCCAACAACTCTCCAAACTGCAGACGTCTCTACAGACATTTACTGGCGAGCACCGTTCCGTTCCCTCGCAGACGTCCAAGACCTAATTGAATTCATCGTTCTCGACATCGAACCGCTAGGTACTATAAAAGGCAACTTCATGCTCGCAGAAGCAACTATAGCACGGGCATCAGACATGGGCGCGAATGACCAGACGTACTACACACGAACTCACCTTGGCGGGATCCTTCACCCTGGAGACTCCGTCATGGGCTATCATATGACCGGCACCAACTTCAATAATCCCCTTTTCGATGCTCTGGAAGACAGCAGATATGCCTCTACGATACCCGATGTCGTCCTCGTGAAGAAACATTACGCGCGCAAGAAGAAGGGCAAGAGCCGGAACTGGCGTCTCAAACGCATGGCGAGAGAAGAGTCGGAGATGTTGCCACGCAAGCAAGATCAAGACAGGCTCGAGAGAGATTTCGAGATGTTCTTGCGGGACGTCGAGGAAGATTCGGAACTCAGGGCTGGTTTGGCGCTTTACAAAGCACAGAAGAAGCAACAGGAGAAGGATAAGATGGAAGTGGATACCGAGGGTAGCGAGGACGAGGACGAGGGTTTGGTCATCTCGGATGATCAGTTGCTAGATGATTTTGAGGGTCTGAATATTGATGATGGAGATGAGGTGATGCATTGAGCAGAGCGGGCTGAGAGATTTGTAGGTTGGGGTGCAGATGAGTTATGGATCAAAGAAGAAACGATTGTCATGTACGGGTCACGCGTACGGCCTATAAGCCGAAGCCTTTTGATAACAATGTGTGCACTAGCTTCGTATATGTAAGCACTTGCTGCATAGGCTTGATGAGGGCAACTGGCTTTTATGACCTTCACCGAATTCAAGTGAGCTACGTAGGCTCCTTGCACCGGAGCTGATGGGGGCAGACACATGGTAGAGCCACAGATCACGACTCTCGCAATGTGTTGTTGAAGGCATATGTAGAACTTACAAGTAGCTTACGGGCACTAGGTCGGTTCCTAAATCAAAAGAAGAAATGATTGCCATCTATGAGTGTCGATTGCCTTGCGGACGAAGTCCCCATGGAGTGTAACTATGAAATGCTGCATTAAGGGTTCTCGGAGCGTTCCAATGCAGCACGTACAAATCAGGCTCCAGCTTCCATTCAAGCCCTGCATCCCGTTGCGTTCCTGAATATTTCCCGGACGATAAGACCTCAAGGTGACCATAGAGCGTGGTATCCTTGATGGGAGAAATGCCAGAAATATGGATTTTGAAATTGCCAGTACCAGATAGTGACACATTGAGACTGCGGGGTCAACAATCATCTACATCTTGAGGTGCCTTATGATTGAGGACTTCTATGGTTTCCACTTACCGGTACGAGATAGGAGAAGGCAGGGGATGGCTGGTAAAACCCCTGAAGGGGATTGCGGCGCTATTGGGCACGTAGTAGAATAAGGGAGGTGAGAGTAGTGTGGAACACAAATCCAATGCAAGGCACCGATCTTTCTGATGAGCAACGATGCTTCAATATGTGACGAACTATTGAATTGTGATCGAGGCTGTATTACCTGCGCGTTTCCATATGTGGAATATGCTTGGCAATCTAGCTTGATCAGGGTCCAGCGCGAAACTCCATCTCAACTTCATTCTATCATTCCCGAGGTCCTACTCTCCTAGCTCACGAAGAGGAGCGCTTGACGTCGTCGAAGCTATTGCCTCCTATGCAGGAACGCTCGCTCTATCTTGGCGATACACCTGCATGCAATCTATCTGCACATGGCGTTGGCAGCGTTAACGCAGGTCAAAGTCAGGTCAACAAAGGACAACATCCTGCACCACTGTTCAAACCGCTGAACTCTTTGCTATCTACTCCTTATCAACTCCAAGTTGACGATGCAACTCTACAGGCGCTTGTGGATAAAGAGCAGCTCTCTTTCTACCAGGTCAGAAGGTCTCCTACCCTGGTCAAGAATCCTTACCCCTCCCACATTCACTGTCCTGAGGTCTCCAAACCCGCATCACGCACCAAATGATATGGGCGATCCGTTCTGATCTTGGGTTTTTTTTAGTCACTAAGCTCCCCTACACCTGATGTTTAGAGAAAGGCTTATCTGAAGCCATCCATCTGCCTCTGCCAGGGCCTCTGTCATGACCGAATCCGGGATAGGAAGGTAGGATGAGGCGCGTGCCGCTCTCTTGGGGTTTCATTAATTAACAACCAACACCATCTCCGGCGTCTTAAACCCCTGATAACGCCATTTGATCGCGGCGCTTCCTTTTCTTTTGGGAAACATCCTAACTCTCCTCTCTTCTGATTTGTCCTTTCGAATTAATCATCCATCCCCTCTACTCGGAACTCACGACACCACGGAATCGCGGACCTTTGTCGGCCTGGATCCTTCGCACCTTTCTATCATAGCTTCAATGGACATTGATGCGCTCCAAGAGATGTCAAACGTCAAGCTGAGCCGTAGTCTCGGCCTCCGGAGGTACAATAACACCTCAAATATCACCTTACCTATGGGCACGTATCTGTGCTGGAGGTTTGACGCAGGGAGGCGCTTTCATTTTTGATGATGCACACCTCAACTGACCTCCCTATGTCTTGCAGCGTAGCCCTGTAATCAGGGCCATCCCCCAGAAAGCTATGGCACCCGTCCAGGGTAGAGAGGTCCAGTGCCCCACGGTCGAGGTACTCCTGTAGACACACCATGTTGCAGCGCTTTAGGGTGCGAACGCTCTCTGTCTCTGTGGTGCCGCCGTTTAATTTGATGTAGGAACAGCAAATGAAGAGGCTTCTACAACCGAACGGCGCGCCAAAGGGTCTAATCTCCGACTTTATACCATCCGGCTCCTACAAAGCTCATGTATCTTGTAGGGCGAAGGGATGTACACGTCTCGTTTGGAACCTCCACCCAACTACGTGGGTAATGAAACGTTTACTCCATCGGAGCATCCTCGAGTAGACGCCCCTTCCAGCGCCTGGGTATGAAACCCTGATGCCTTGATAGAGAAATACTACTCTGAGGTTGTACACGGATGTGGATGTGGATGACATTTCGCCATGACACGGCCATGTGATACTCTGTACCTTCTCATTTGGACGGGATTTGACTCAGTATAAACTCATCATGTCCGTCTCATTTTGCCTCTATTTCTTCAGCTCTTAATCTAGCCAAGGCAGAGCCTTAGATGCCATTCCTTCATTTCTAGATTCTCCATATCCTATGATCAATTTTTCCACTCCAGTTCGTTCAAATACTATCTTATCAAGTCCTCTTACCTGAACCCGTACTTCAAGTCGATACTTCAACATGCGCTTCTCAATCAAATTAGCTTCCTTCTCCCTCCTTTTTGGTGCCTTTAGTGGCGTCCAAGCTGGGTTTGATTCAAGTTCCAAGAAGAACATAGTTCTGTATTGGGGTACGTGAAGCCTTTCGAAGTGACTATCATGTAGTACGGCATGCTAATCTGAACAGGACAAAACTCGTATGGACAAGGGAGCGGCGATCTTGCTCAACAGCGCCTCTCCTATTACTGTTCCAGTAAGTCTCACCCTATAATCAATTATCAAGGGGCTTGACTAATGTTGGCCATCATAGATTCAGATGTTGATGTAAGATATAACTAAAATATGCAAGTCCTTTCCAACTAATTCAACAAATTCAGACTATCATCATGTCGTTCCTGATCCGTTTCAATGGGGATGGCGGTCAGCCTGAGCTCAACTTCGCCAATCAGGGCAACCCGTGCACGACCTTCTCTGGAACCAGCCTGTTTAACTGTCCGCAAATCGCGTAGGTTTCCTTTTCATTTAATGCTAGATGTACTATGCTAAGATCAATGGACTTCAGTTCCGACATTGCAACCTGCCAGAGCACTTATGGCAAAACCATCTTGCTCAGCATTGGTGGAGGTACCTACTCAGAAGGAGGGTTTACTTCTTCCTCCGCTGCAACCGCAATGGCCGACAAGATCTGGGCGATGTTTGGACCCGTGCAATCTGGATCGAGTGCACTTCGACCTTTCGGCACTTCAGTCATCGATGGTTTCGACTTCGACTTTGAGGCCACTGTCTCCAACATGGTACCATTCGGAAACCAGTTACGCTCGCACATGGATAGTGCTACTGGCAAGAAGTACTACCTGACTGCTGCTCCCCAGTGCCCCTATCCCGACGCCGCCGATAACGACATGCTGAACGGCAGTGTTTCATTCGATGCTGTGCTCATCCAATTCTACAACAACTACTGTGGTGTCAATTCCTACGTCCAAGGGTCTTCTACTCAGAACAATTACAATTTCGCTACGTGGGATAACTGGGCCAAGACCGTTTCGAAAAATAAGAACGTCAAGGTCCTCATCGGCGCTCCGGCCAATACTGGCGCAGGTGGTGGCTACATTTCTGCCAGCTCGTTGGCTAATGTTATCAAGTATAGCTCTCAATATTCAAGCTTTGGAGGGTATGTTTTCTTTGGTTTCTCGGTCTTGCGCCGTCTTCCACTCGCGGCCGTCTTCCCTTCGTATTTCTCAAAAATTCAGGCTAATTTTTGTAGGGTAATGTTATGGGACGCCAGCCAAGCTTGGGCTAATTCGGGTTTCATTGACGGTGTTTGGAGCGCATTGTCTTCTTTGTCTAAGAAAGCGAGGTCTATGCGATATGGTACGAGATCTGAGTAGATTCAAGGTTTGCGACAACCGGTGTTGGTGAGAATGAATGGAGCTGGATGAGACTTTCAGGGCTTACTTTCTTGTGAATATTTTCCGCTAACCTTCTTTTTTCCTTGCTCCGTCTTCAACGCTGTTCGGACTTCTCTCGCTTCACGCTTTCCTTTTGCTTTTCTCCGTGTTTACATTTCTTGAGCTGTATTCATACCTTCGTTTTTACTTTTCTTATCCTCACTTCTTTGTATATACATCCTGAGAACGCAAAGCTATAGCAGCAGTGATTCAAGAAAGCAAGGCCATGCGCTTGGCACCGGGTCGTTGAGAATTAAGTTCGTTTCAATCAGTCCACTAAGAAGACTTTCATCCACCTTTGACCATTCCGTGGCATGCGATATCCGGCTTCCTCAAAGATGAGTCGCCATTGTCAAATGTCCTACTCATACGTTGCATACACAAGGCTCATTCGTACAACAAGACTTCGATTGAAATCATGGCTGGAAGGCCCAGTCAGCGACTGCACCTTTCGAGATCGCAATCAAACTCATTTGGAAATGACTGCTACACTGTATCAATTTACTATCAATGACATTTCGGAACGTTCGCTGGCCGCACTAAAATTTGTTGCTACCAGTCGACGGAACTAAATTTGACTTCCTCGATATCGCTCTACCTAGGTTAGCTACCTCTGGATGAGTGGGAACATACTGGGATAGTCAGGCATCTTATGGAGTCACTGATGATGCCTTACTCTTGGCTGGAGTGCGTCATAGGGAATGAGTCTTCAGCATCTAGTATAACTTCTCGGTCTGCAGAGGCTCTCTAACCCCATTTCTTCATCATTTCTCTATCTTTTCAGAGCTTCAACGGTTGTTGTAAAACTTCGAATTACGTTTCTTTGGAACACAACTCTTCCAACCACAACTCTTTGAATTTCAACTCTTCGATCCACAACTTCATTTTGCTTCTTTCGACAACGAAAGTAGACGACGCCCTATCTTTGAGACATCAACATACTGAACATCAACTTCTTGGCAAAGACCCTTCGAACATCTTCCGCAACCCCGGAGATCACAATAACAAAATGGCTGATCCCCAAGAGACATCGCAGAGCTCCCGCGAGACGACTGGTTCTGAAAGTATCAACGCACGCACGGTCTGGTCTCTAGTATCCCCACCCTTAACGATCACGTCGAAGGATACAAAAACAGGGCCCAAGGATTTGGAGGGGAGGCGAGGTTATACCACAGACGAGTCATTCGCGGAAGACTTCCGAAAATGGGGATGGGGTGTTGAAAGAATGGTGGGTTTTACGGTGGCCGATCTCAAAATCAAGCACTCGGAGACCCCATGCTCCGGTAGTGAGTGCGGCGGAATCGCTGAATGCATAGACAGTTCCATAACTTGCGGCGGTAGGTGGTCAACATTATTCTATCTGTGTGTATGCTGAAGTACCTTGACAGTGTATAAAGCGCACAAGGCTAAGGTTTGGGAGGATTTGGAGCCAGTCACAGAAAATGCTGTTGAAGAAGAGACTGCTGAGGAGAAGAATGCTAAAGAAAGGGCTGCGAAAGAAGATCCTGCAAAGAAAAGTACTAAGGAAGGGATTACTAACGCAGAGGAAGCTACAGCAGAGAACTTTAAAGCAAAACAAGCTAACAGAGAGGCTGATATGGAACCCTGAAGACCGTTCGGCTTTCCAGGGTAATTGGGTAATTCGTAGGAAGCCTTTTGGTGGTTTCTGAATTTTTTTGGTACTTTGTGATCTCGATTCTGGGAGGTGACGAGATGCTAACGATATTCATTTGACTATATGATTTCATAGCATAGAAGTGAATTCATTTCTTTGGTATCCAAGTCAAGCCCGTGAAAGCTTTTGTATTTCGCTGTCCAAGGGACAAGATTCGTGAGGTCGGAACAGGTAGAATATACCTACTTCAGCACTGGCAACCCACTGCCTCACTCATATAACTACATAAAACTTCTGGACTACGTACCGGATTTTTACCGTCCTTTCCACCCCGAGTCCCGCCGCCAATTCAACTAGATTCTACTTTGTTAAATAAAGAACAGTGGCCAATGAGATCATATTTGAAGTCGCTGACAAAGCCCCTAAGTGGAGCACGTGATCAGGCGGTCGCGTTTCCCTCGCGAACTTCATTACAACCCTCACCATTCACTCACCTTCACCACAATTCCTCAGACCTTAGCTCCTCTACCATGGAGGATCTACCTGACTCAACCGACTGGCTTAACACGCCGCTATCACTTTTCGAACCCCTCGAAGCAGCTCTCCGATGTCAGGTCTGCAAAGAATTCTACGATACACCCATGATCACTTCATGCTCGCACACGTTCTGCTCCTTGTGCATACGCAGATGCATCACCAACGATGGAAAATGTCCCACCTGCAAGACCAGTGATCAATCGGATAAGCTGCGGAGGAACTGGGTTGTGCAGGATATTGTGGAAAGATTTCAGGCAGCGAGATCCAGTGCGTTAAATCTGGCAAGACAGGCGGGGGCGAAGGAAGAAGAGCAGACATCACAAAGCTACGTGAAGACCGGGAAGAGAAAGTTGGCAGATACGGATCCTGAGGATGAGAGGCCTGCGAGGAGGACGCGCAGTCAGAGGAGAGAGGAGGACGTGGTGCTATCTCCGAGCCAGGATGTCATTGAGATAGACAAAAGTGAGGATGAGGACTATGTGCCCGAGGACGGGATGGGGAGATGCCCGATATGTAATGAGAAGATGAAAGTGGAGGCTGTTTACTTTCACATTGACGAATGTGAAAGGCAGAAGAGTGGGCGGAGTACAAGAGCAAGGTAAATTCTCGTCCCGCTGATCTTTGCTTGCATTCACAACAGCCTAAAATTAACAATTCACAGATCTACAATCCCTCTCCCCAACCCTCCCCAAAACCGAGCATTCAAAAAACACACCACACCAGCACCCACTCGTCTCCCTCAACTAAATTACTCTATCCTGAACGACACACAATTCAAGAAGAAACTCCAAGAACTCGGTATACCTACGTGGGGCACAAAGCAACTCTTGATTCGACGCCATACTGAGTGGGTTAACCTCGTGAATTCTAATTGCGACTCACTACGACCAAAATCGAAAGAAGAGCTCAAAAGGCACTTGGAGGTTTGGGAAAAAAGTCAGGGTGGGGAAGCAAAGCCTCCTGACACCAGAGTTATGAAGAAGGATTTTGATGGAGGCGAGTGGGCACGGGGGAACAAGAACCAATTTGATGAGCTTATTGCGAACGCAAGAAAGAAAAAGGCAGTTAAAGCTGAGGAGATCGGCACGGGGCAGGAGGGGAGCACGCAGGATCAGCCAGACAAACACCCACCTGGAGTTGATAAGAAGGATGAAAAGGATCTTATAGCGCCCTCCATCTCTCGACCATACGAGAACAACGAAGAGGCATTATCCATTATCAGAGAAAAAGTCGATCAAGCCAATCAGTCTGGATATCCGACACGATCACTTAGCCGAGAAGAGTCTTCGATTTCTAAGGGAAGTGATGAGAAGCCGATAGAATATCCCGCGCGACCAAGACAGGCAGTTTCTTCAATATTTACCGCGGGCGATGCGAAGCCAGTCGCGAATGGTACACCCACAGTTCCAACTCTACAAAAAAGTAGCTCAGATCTTTCCCTGCCTCCGTCCTCTACACCTCCAAACCCTTTTGCCTCCAATACCAGGAAGATGCCCATGTTTAAGATGCCAGAGGAGCCTATCGTGGACGTGGATACTTCGGCGGCTGTACAGTAGATTATAATTTGGGGTACGGTTTGGAATGGATATACGTATTTACCCTTCTTCAAAATATTTTGATTTTGACGTTCGAGCAGCTTCAGTCAAGATGGTGATCACAGAACTATGGCCGGGTGTACTTGAGTACGCTTATATTTTACTTCTCGACCACAAGACTAACTGTATCTACTAATGAACGATGTACGATTTTCGAGCAAAAAGCACGACCAATGTCACTTCGGGTAGTGAGATTATCTACCCAGTCAAAGCAAACCGCAAATGTTTTTGTCAGGATTGAGTTTGTTCCGCCACTAGACATTAATCCCATCAATAACAACAAAAGCGGGTTGCAGGGAAATAATTAGTGGATATCTAGACCTTTCTGAAGTGTTGATATTCCGCAGCCGGAATCCGTTCCGCGCCAATTCCGCACTTTAGTGCTTCAACCTAGACTTGATCACCAGATGCGGGGGTTCGAAGAGACAATTACCATTCATATTGCACGGAAGTGCTGTTGCTACAGGAAGGTCTTTTCTCAGCGCGGCTGACTAGAAATCGTTGAGATGCGACTCAAAAGGTAGCGGAAAGAACTCACGGCCTGGTTGTTACGCAGTCTTTACTTTTTCTCAACGCCCACCATGATTTCCACGATTTTACCCTTTTTGTCTTCAGAGTTCGCTGAACATCCTGTTCGGAGCTTCGTGATCCTACTAATTGCGATACCTCTAACTTACCTCGTCGTCAATGAGGTTGTCCGATGGAGAGCACGAATAAAGGGATTCTCCGGTCCACCAAACTGGCCCCTGGTTGGGAACATTCCAGCCATCAAATTCAATGCGGCCGAGAAATACAGGCAATGGTCCAAAATATATGGCGATGTGTACCAGATCCAACTAGGAAATGTCCCAGTCATCGTGGTCAACAGTGCTGAAGCAGCCAAGAAGATATTTGGTCAGCATAGTCAGGCATTAAGCTCAAGACCTGTCCTCTGGACATTTCATAAGGTACGTTTGGACCGCAATATGAGATATCAGCTTGAAGTTAACTCGTGGATTAGGTACTATCCAACACTGCTGGGACAACTATCGGAACATCGCCCTTCAATGATTCGCTGAAACGTCGTCGGAAAGGTGCAGCATCTGCATTGAACAAGCCATCGATCGCAACCTACATCGATCATCTCGATGTTGAAACCAGGGATTTTGTCAAGGAAGGCTTCGAACTCGGCCAAGCTGGTAAAGTTGGTGTAGATCCCATGCCGATGATCCAGCGCCTGAGTCTCAGTCTTGCCCTCACCCTGAATTGGGGTACTCGGATGGGGAGTCGAGACGACCCAATGTTCCATGAAATCACCGAAGTGGAGGAAAAAATCAGCAAATTTCGAAGCACGACTGGAAATCTTCAAGATTACATACCGCTGCTTCGACTTAATCCGTTGAGTTCTGGTTCGAAACAGGCTAAGCAGATGAGAAATCGAAGAGACGTATACTTGAACCGTTTGAATAAGGACTTGGATGATCGCATGGAGAAAGGAATCCACAAACCGTGCATCCAAGCGAATGTGATACTCGACAAAGAAGCTTCTCTAAACAAGGAGGAATTGACCTCAATTAGTTTGACCATGCTTTCTGGTGGCCTGGATACCATTACTACCCTCGTTCAATGGAGTATTGCCTTGCTGGCTCAGCGTCCTGACATTCAGAAGAAGGCCGTCAAAGCCATCCGAGAATACTACACAGACGAGCAGCCGTTGTGTGACCCCGATGATGATCAGAAATGTGCGTACATCGTTGCGTTGGTTCGAGAGTGTCTGAGATACTACTGCGTCCTTCGGTTGGCACTTCCCCGAGCTACCGTCAAGGACGTAATCTACGAGGGAAAGCTGATTCCAGCTGGGAGCACTATTTATTTGAATGCATGGGCCTGCAATATGGGTATGTCTTCTCTACTTATCTCTTGGGATATATGTACCGACAAATCGATTTAGATCCAAAGATATGGAGCGACCCCGAGGAGTTCCGTCCAGAAAGGTGGTTAGAGCAACCCGATGCTCCGTTGTTCACCTACGGCTTGGGTTATAGGATGTGCGCTGGCTCATTGCTCGCCAATCGCGAGTTATACTTGATCTACTTAAGGACGTTGAATAGCTTCGAAATTCTCCCAGATTCTGAGGTCGAAACACATCCTGTTCTCGGTAGCTCGGATCCTACGAGTCTGGTGACGATGTGTAGGGAATACTCGGTCATCTTCAAGCCTAGGAATGAGGCAGCGCTGAGGAAGGCTTTGAGCGAAGCTGTTGAGTAGACTGAGATTTCGAGTGCGGCGTAAGATGGAATCGAGGGAATTAAAGGGTAATCTCAAGCAAGGAGTGGATGAAGCTGCTGGATTTCTAGTGTTTGATCATCAGCAGAATTGAGTCTTGACCCAAATGCACGGAGGAGCGTTAGTATCTAGAGAAATCTAAGGTTCACACGATGTGGGCCGTGAAACACTAAAAGAACCGTGCGCACTGAGCCCTTTCATTCGTCCACGGATAATCCGCGTTCGTTAAACAAGCCATCTTTACCGGCATGACGGAGCTTTCTTTAGCTTCCATTGAGCCTCAGCCCTACAGTTAATCTATCGCAGCTATAAGACACGTCGCAAGGAAGCTTTATATATTATCTAACCCCAGTTTCTCCCTTTTCGCCTAGAACTACCAAGTCGGACCTATTCGAACCTTCCTTCGCTGCTCGCCTCGACTCCTTCGATATACTCTCTATCATCGGTTACCCTTCTCGCATCTGTGACGACTCGCGTGACAATTGCGACCATATTTTCCCCTCCTCGCCATGCTTCAATGAACGCGCATGATATCCGGAGGACGCCATCGGACTCGCGGGGGACTTGGGCTCGCTGGTGAACGAGCCAGTATGATAAGTCGGACAATCTTTCCAAGCGATGAAGAGCTTGGAAAGCGAGATGATGACCACAAACCTACGCATAGTCCATGGATTGCCTTGAGAGCACCGCTGCGATGGCGCAAGAGGCGGATACTACTCACAATCGTGGCCTTCTACCTGGCTTATCTCTTCATTCATAACATTCCAGATCTGGGAGAGGAAAATGGGAGGAGGAGAGCTCCTTATGGGAAACCATATGGAGGACCTGCAAACGCAGGTCTGGAAATGCCGGAGACATTCTCTGTGGCTTCCCCAGCTTATAACCGTGAACCGTCCGGCCCGCCACCAGGCATTGCGAGACCAAGAGATAATAACGCTCCGCCACCTCAGACCTACAATGGACCAATCCGATTCTTCAGGTTAGCTGCGTCGCTTCACGAAGCATCGAATACTCTGGGACATCGATTCACAAATAGAAATGTGCTCTTCGGGATATCAAGTCTTAAAAGTGCTACGGTGCTACTGCCCATGATATGCGAGATGGCGAGATGGAACAGAAACTGGGTCCACGCTGCATTCATGGGCCGAGAAAACATACCACTGAATGATCTCCTTGAGATCAACGGAGTAGACCGGCAGAGATGTCCAGCTTATTGGCACGATGCGCGAGCTGACTATTCGGAGTACAGCTCTGATTTCCGTGCGGAGGCAAGCGTCGCAGCAGCCATGAACCATATCCACAGCTATGTCCGTCCTCAAGTTGTCATCATGGACGACTCAATACAAGAAGATCCCTTCTTCGTGAGAGGTATGCGGGCAAAGACAAAAGTGCAAGGCACGCCTATAATTGAAGTCCCAAAGGGCCGCTCCGAAAACTTCATGTGGATTAGTAAACTTGATGCTGGATCGTTAAGGACATGGCATGAAGCAACGCTGGATATCTTGATTCAGGCACCGTCTGAATCATCTGGAACACTGATTCGGCTTTTGCAATCTATCCAGCATGCCGACTACAGTGGATTGAAGCCTCCCAAGCTCATTGTAGAATTGCCTCCAGAGATCGATCCACCAACGCAACAGTTCCTCGAGAACTTCATCTGGCCCTCGACTATCAAGGACAATCCTCTCGCATCTAATCAGTTAGTTTTAAGGCGTCGAATAAATCAACAGATGTCACCCGAAGATGCATCCATCCGCTTTTTAGAATCTTTCTACCCATCGTCTCCGTCGACTTCGCATGTCCTATTACTTTCTCCGCAAGCTCAATTATCCCCACTGTACTATCATTACCTTCGATACGTTTTACTGGAATACAAGCACTCGTCATTTGGCGCAGAAGACGTGGACGGCCTGATGGGTATAAGTCTCGAACTGCCAACGACTCTTCTAGACGGGAAATTCTCCCTCAAGGCTCCAGGACTGGTGGACATGAATCATGCTCGATATCTAACGATGAAAGATGTTCCCAGTGTTCCATTTCTTTGGCAAGCCCCCAACAGCCACGCTGGGCTGTACTTCGGCGATAAGTGGATCGAACTCCACTCATTCCTTACCAATCGAATCGCATTTCAACATGAGAAAAAGAAATTGCCGCCCCGGCAAAAGGTGGTTTCGGAGACGTTTCCAGCGTGGATGGAATATATGCTTGAATTGATGCGCACTCGTGGCTATTCCATGATGTACCCTGGTACAAATTCCGCGGAAAACTTGGTCACTATTCACAACGAGCTCTACCAGCCTCCTGAAGAGTTCACAAAGCAGCAACCGCATAAAGGAGACAGCGAACCTGAAGTTCTCCCAAGCCTACCAAACGAGCCTTTCCTGACCGCGGAAACTTCACCTCCACCGCCCGACAACTACGAACCTCCACTCGTCCCAAACTCACGTCCGCTGCATCTCGCCTTGGCATTTGATGGCGACCTACCCGAACTTCCACACCTACCATATCTATTACACACCGGTGCAATCATACCGCCCGAGAACTCCACACGCGTCTCTACAGCCTACGCTTCGCGGTTCCGCGAAACGGTCGGCGGGTGCCCTCCACCGCCTAAAGGGAAGCACAGGAAAGTAGTGCCCATGAGCGCTGATGATTTGTTTTGTTTTGGCGACGAGAATGAAGATGAAATTTATGAGATGGATGCGCCGATCTGGCGACCTGATGATGATGTTTGGGATCCTTTTGGGACGTTGGTGCATAGTGTGATGGTGGCTACTGAGACTTTGAGCCCTGTTACGGCAACGGAGATGCCGGAAAGTGTGCCTACGGTTAGTAGTGAAGCTGTTTCGGAGGGCAAGAATATTGAGAAGTGATTTTGGATCGCACACGTCGACTGCGATGTCTTAAATTATTTGCATTCGTGTTGATTATAGTAGAGAAGCGATGGGTGTTTCCGGCGTACCTGTTTGCAGCCGTATGGAGTATGATAATGTTAGTCTGGTCATTGATCTCTTTTTCCATCTGAGAGAATGCAGTTAACCGCAGTTTAGTCCTTAGACAAATATCTAGCTAGCTATAGTTTAAAAAAGATGTTTTATTATTCAGTTCTTTTTAATATTTCTTAGCTATAGGTATAGCTACTCTTAACCTATAATAAAGTACGTGGATATTAGCGCATCCTCAGCATTCTACATTTGACGAAGCCCTCTGTATACCGCAATTCACCTCTGCGCCCTCCTCCGAAGCCACTTCACATCATTGAACTGAAAATGGTAAGTATATATTGTTGGATTTAAATCCAATTCCTCATATTTTAGTGGGGAACCAGCGATGTGGTGGTGCGAGAGTACTTCCTCTCTCAAGTGAATCCTTCATACCACCTCACCCAATCATCATCCTGGTCTCATCATCGAACCTCCAGGTTCCGGAACGATGTTCTACTCTTTTTTCGAACAATGGAGGCGAGAAATGCGTCCACCGATTGCTCGCTTCGAGCAGACGACACCTTTGGCCCTGTCGTGCACGGCTGTCCCGACGACTTCGAATTCACTCTTTTCTTCGAACAAGCCATATTAAATCTCATTCCTGCTTCTTTGGCCTTGGCCGCTTTCCCTTTCGTCTTGGCCAACTCTGGGCTCTACATCACTGTTGAATGAATGCTGTAACCGTTTCGCGTAAGAGACTATTGCTCCTTAGAAGAAAGAAACAATTTACATATTAGGATTATATCATTCATGTTCTCAACCATTCATAGATTAATGATTGAACCTGTCTCCAACCATCTCTCATAAACCCCTTCCCTCAATCTCAACCGTCCCCCTCAAATCCCCCTCCCTCCCCCCAACCCAAAACAAATACACCCCCGGCTCAACCCTCCATTCACCCCTCTCCGCATCCCCGTCCCACCACCCCACCGCGCTCGCCCCGACCTCCAGCGTCACATTTCGAGCTTCCCCAGGCTCAAGCTTCACTTTCTTAGAGCAAACTAGAACCTTTTCCGGTTGCGTTGCCGGGCTTTCCAGTAATGACGATGATGATGATGATGGTGGTGGTGGTGGTGGGGAAACGTATATCTGAACGACCTCTTCGCC
Source organism: Hysterium pulicare CBS 123377 (assembly GCA_000467715.1). Lineage (NCBI taxonomy): Eukaryota > Fungi > Ascomycota > Dothideomycetes > Hysteriales > Hysteriaceae > Hysterium > Hysterium pulicare. Next base: position 39,670 of record AJFK01000896.1, read on the forward strand.
GGGGAGAGTGCCGGTGTTGTGGACTGTGAGGTTGATGCTGGCGTTTGAGTTCGTTTGAGCGGATATCAGGCCTTTGGTGGTGATGCCCGAGAAGGCGAAGGTGGTGGGATTAGCGCTGGATTCAGACCCAAAGTCCCGGCCCGGCTGTTGGATGTTTGGTCTTGGAGGTGAGTTCGGGGTTGGGGATGGGGATGCGATGGATTTAGGTTTGTCGGCGGCTATTTCACCTCGAGTTGTGGAGGCTTTTCGGGTATTATATGGAGAAGGTTCGTCTGTGTTGACTGGGTATGCATGATCGTTTGGTAATGGAGCATCGAGGATCCTTCTGACGTCCGTCGGGGTTTGGATCATTTTGCAGTGGGGATTGTGTTCTCGGAATCTTGAAATTTCAAGAAGGGAGGCTCGGAGAGGGAATTGAAGGAAACTCGACGCTTGTTTGCAGTGAATCAAGAACAAGGGGATGCAGAGCTCCATATACACCAACACCCAAAATCAGCCCATCACCTCCTCCCGCCAATTCCACACACGCTTCAGCCTAAGACTTGGGCGACGAATCGAATGCGCCCGACTGAGGTATTTATTGACATTGGGACGACATTCGAATAGGAACGTATTTGTTTCAGAGAAGCACCAGCCTTCTAGACCCTACGCCTCCAAACCCCGAGATACCTCCGCACCACAGTCGTTCAATCAACGAGTCAGGCTCCGGCTGTATTGGGTTTGGCGTTTATTAGCCTATGCATCGACGGCCTATTCTCGGAACCTGGTTGGATTTCGGAGCACCTGCGCATATATATAAAGCATAACTTTATCCGTGAAGATATGAAAATGGAGGAGGTTTAGGTCTATTGTTCATGTTCAACGTCCGCGTACCCATCCTCCTGTCTTCTTGGTCTGTGCAATTTATCTGGACTCTGGGAAAGAGTTTTAGAGTCGTAGGCTTTGTAGAGCCCTGCTCTATAAATGCGCTTAAAATAGATCCAATTTAAGAGGGTATGGAAGCAGGTTAAGTTTTTTAGTCATTGAATGGCCTTTAGTAGAGTGATTGAAGATGGATTATGCTAACTCCCCCGCGCTATCTATTCAGATCTTTCGTCCTATGATGCGGTACACAAATACCTCGTACCCAAGCGCCAATTCATCGATCTCTCACGCCTTGTCATGTAGCTATAAAGGGTCTGTCTACCCTGCCTACAGTCCTCAAAGAAATCCGGAGGAGTCATCTAGATCCGAATAACCGAGGTCTTACTCTTGACGCCATCGAAAATGCATGTATTATCCACCGGGATATATTGCTTCGTAACCGCTTTAATGACTTCCTGTGATACAAGCCCACCCGTTAACGCCGCGATATTGTGGAGTTCGGCGCCACCTGCTCGGACACTATTCAAATGTTCAATCAGGTTCTTTACATTCTGAATCAGGGTACGGGGCTTGGGTATGCTTACAGTTCCTGCACGTAATCTCCGGTCTTTGACTTCACTTCCGAGTACTCTGGCTCCTCGATGAATTCGCCAGCCTCTTTGATTAAGTCATCGATAATTTTGAACGCAATGCCCTTCACTTTCTCCGCGTCCGTATCTGGGTCTGTTTCGCCGGGTACTTTGGGAGCACCGCCGAGAGCATCTTTGTCATGTGTTGCAGCGAATTCGTCAAAGGCGAGGAAAGCGATATAAAGAGGGATTTGGTAGTCAGGGAATTCGGATGTAAGATTCTGTGCTGTTACAAATGTTAGCACCTGCTCATGATGCGTGGTAGGATATGGTAAGTCATACCGAGATCTTTCGCCCTATCTCCCCATGTGATCTTCTCCCCAGCATGCACAACGTGAAACGGGCGTCCTCGTATTAATTTGATATGTGCAGCATTTTTGCAGAAAGTTTCTACCTCCTTCTCATCAATCGTCTTGCCCCTCCCAAGTTTCTTCTCCAGCGACCGGACGGTATCGAGTACTTCGGCAAGATCTTTCCTCGCTTTCGACTTGTACACATTCTGCAGTTGGATGTATTCCGCCGAGCGTGCTTTCATGTCAGGCACTGAACCAGGCAGCGGAAGTACATAATGCTTAGAGAAGAAAGTGGAGATGGCGTTTGCTATTATCCAGAAGTCGGGGGACTCGGCGTTTATCGATACGCATTCTTCCGCTTTGAAAACTTCTTTGGAGCCACTGTTCAGTTCGAATGGATTTAGCGACTTCATGATTGCTGCTACTGCCTCATCGTAGTTCTCCTCTCCTCCCTCTGGGTTATCTGTCCGAGCTCCTTTTGCTACGACGTCCTTGAATGCTGTCTTCTCCTTATAGTTCTGAGGTGGCTGTCCACCGTGTTCCGTCTTCCACTCCTCAATATAGTGTAATAATAGAGCAACGTAGGGGATATGTCCATGGTCATCGTGACTCATTTCTTTTATTCCACTGGTCTTCTCCATCGCAAATTGTACCAATTCCGGCCATGGCGCGAGGAGGCGGAGGTCTGTGGTGGTTTCGGGGCTTGGATGGGTATCTACTATTGGGAATGCGGGAGGGAGATGTATCGAGAAGCAGGAGTAGAAGCCTACGGAATGGATGTGAAAGAGTGGTATTGACGAAGTAGAAGCGTGATGTGATAATTTAGAGAGTATTTCGGGTCTGATCGGAGCGTTTACGAGAATTAAGGTGTAGGGACTTAGGGCATTGGGTTTGGTGATGAAGGTCTCGATTGGCTAAGTAAAGAGTCAGCAAGCCACATTTTCCTACAGTTTCCCATACAGCGTCCATACTTCGGTGATATAGCTGCCTTGCACATCTGGGTTGAGCTCTTTTAGCAAATTACAGGTGTGTTCTGCTCGGTAGCCGCCTAGATGCTCTTCTTCGAGGAAGAAATTTACGCCCAGACCAGCTTCAGACACTATGGTGGAGTCCAATATCGTGAAATGTCCGATCCCTTCGAGATGTTAGCTTGAGTACTTCAGTTCGAAGCTTAAGGCAGACCTGGAAGCACGAGATTCTTCAACGTTTCAACGCCTACAACCCCAGGACCTGAGTTTATAAGTAGAATATGGGATTCCTCGAGAGCAGCCTGGCCGCTTGCCGCCCAAAGTCTAAGTTGACGGTCATATCTGCAATTCTTAGTATATATTCGACGATGACAGAGCTTCGTTCGCTTTGACAGCTTCAGATTGGATTTTCTCACTTCTTTTCTTTGGAGGTTGGGCCGTGAAGGACTGGGGGCGTAGTTGCAGCCATGGTGCTTTAGGTAGAATTAAAGACGCAGAAAGCTCGAGGGAACACAGTGCAAAGGCAGCTGTGTCCAGGCACCGTGGCAGTATTGGGCGGTGAATGAGAAGCTCCGGCAAGGTGTGCCTCAGGCAGCATCCGCGGGGTTCGTAGCGGATGGAATTCATCTGCCCCGCTTCAGCCTTGCAAACTTGCCCTGCCGTCGTCCAAGCTGTCCTTCATGCCCGTACTATCCATCTCAATTGCATATCGTCTTGTTCTATTGCCGTTCATAGACACTTCTCGCCCTCTGTATCACCAGTCCTGACCATCCGTCGCCCAGTTTCCTCACTTCCGAGCCCCCGTTCATGCGGATAAATAAATTCCGCACCCTCCCCACGCTGATACACCCCCCAACAAGTCCGCGGCGTCCGCTCAACAATATAACTCAGCAAATCTCCTACATTAGTCGTCTCTCTACTCCGAAACAACATCAATTGCTACCTCTTAGACCTCAATTCATCTCCTCCTTCCCCCAATTGACCTCTCGGACCCACTTCAACACCAAATCTGAATCACGAACCCATCCCTTTCACACCTCCGCTACTCCCCGCCTTGCAAACACCTCCAAAATGACCGACACAGCCATCGAATCCGCCAAACGCAGCGCCGCCATAAAAGCCGTCACCGACCACTTCCAGCCCGACTTCACCTACGTAGGCATCGGCTCCGGCACCACCATCATCTACGTCGTCGAAGCGATCAAAGAGCGCAGCACAAACCCACACATCCGCTTCGTGCCGACGGGCTACCAATCGCGACAAGTGATTGTAAGAGCCGGGTTGACGCCCATTGCATTCGACAGCATACCCGAGAATGTGATGCTGGATATCGCGTTCGATGGCGCGGACGAGGTAGATGAGGATTTGAATTGTATTAAGGGGGGTGGAGCGTGTTTGTTTCAGGAGAAACTGGTTGCTGAGCGAGCGAAGAGATTCGTCTGTGTAGCTGGTATGCTACCCCCTACCCCCTACCCCTAACCC
>AJFK01000905.1:0-44151 GCA_000467715.1 Hysterium pulicare CBS 123377
AGAGTGTTTAAGCTTGCTTACTAAAACAAAAGATAGGGTCAATGCACACGCTAGACTATTTTCGAATGTCAATAATTATCAATCGGATCTAGCTCAATTAGGAAGCTGTCTATGTTACGTTACTTCAATGGATTATAGCAAACAATTGAACTTTATTTGTACTTCATATTCATATTACTATGCAAGAGAACCATAGCCAGAGTCCTTTTCGTCGGATGATACCTGAATTTCCCATACCAAGGGTGAAACCAGACGAGGCATTTAACAAGATATACAAAAGCTGCGACCTGCCGACGCTTTTAAATTCCTCCTAAAGCTAAGGACGCGCATTACAGAACAGAGCCACTCCCCCAAAATGGTTTCCAACTTAAGCAGCACAGCCATTGAGGAATACTGCTAAAGGCGTCTCGGTCGTATATTATCTTCGCGTGCACCGGTACACGCACCTGAACTTCCGGAACGAATGGATCTTTCGGCAAATGTAATCTAATAAGCCGCCGTTCTTTGAAACTAAACACAAGTTGAATCGGTGGTCTATTCAAGGCCTAAGCGTATACCATTTATTCCAGTGAGCATCGCGGACAAAGGCTTGTAGTAATACAAACACTTCACGTAAGCTTGCGAGATGATCGTAGTTCTTATCTCTTGCTTGCGACTGTATTAGGCCGAACGGATTATCTCGTAATGTCAATATATCGTTATGGTCGAGTAGTGAAGTCGTGCTCGAAGCCGAAGTCTGTAGAGGAGTATATCTACCAGGGATTGATGAAGCAGAGTTATACTGCTAATCCATTTACGACCAAGTCCCGCTGAAGCGATAATAGTCTTCGGGCCAATAGGGAGTATCTTGTTTATGCGCTGAGTATGTCTGCAGATACGCTGCCGACTTAAATACGTGTGCATACAGTACATTGTCCAAACCTGTACACAAGAGTTAGCTTGTAAGTACGGTTAATCGTGAGAAGCATAGCGTACCAATCCAGTTCGTGACCACACACATGGCATCTTCTTGGTGCATCAAATCCACCAACCGGCGTTGTGAAATGGCTGCGCTGTAGTGGCGGAGGTGACCCGTTACTTGAATCTTGATACGTGAGGGAGCGTTGAGGTGGCGGTGCTTGAAATTGTGGCTGTGGTATATGTCCTGGTTGACCGTATGGGTCATAACTCGACTGGGGTGAGCTGTACATACTGTTTGGTTGATTCGTCTGGTCATGCGGAGAGCCCCAAGGTTGACCAGGCGGTGGACTTGACATAGAAGGAGGAGAGCTGGTCATCGGAGGTGGTGAACTATTGAAAGGGGTATGTCCTTGATCGTAATGTGGGTAGCTTTGATTTTGATTATACGGGGCTGGTGGTAGTGGATTGTAAGGCGGATGTTGCTGTGGTGGATAGCTTGGCTGATGCGTTGGATAACTTGTATTCGCAGGCGGCGGAGGACTCGAATAAGGGCTTGGAAGGTTCTGATTCTGGTTGTTACTAGTGAAGGGACTAGGCTGAGCATATCCGGTATTGTTCGAGGTCCCAAAATAACTCGCATTCTCGCCGGAGGAGTTATGATGTTGGTTATGCCAGCTTTGAGTGGGAAGCAAATCATCTCGAGGCTCTTGAACTTGATTCGCAAAGGATGGATCAACCCCTTGGTCTCCCTTTCGGTCTAGATAATTGGTTGCCTTGACGACATTTGCAGCGGCTCTTAATTTATTCATGGGTTAAGAACAAGCCTCGTAAAGAGGACCTATCAGAACGCGAGTGAGGCTGCTTTGTGGGTTCGTGTGAGCTGAAGGGATGTGGCTGAGATGAAACACAAAAACGAAGCGCGGCGCTGGAACTGAGGAAAACAGCATGATCAGGTCAACCTTGAGGCGGGTCGTGACCTACATTTGTACTTCTCAGCTGGGCTGGCAAGCATCAGTGCTCAAGTCACAGCCTGATCGATTGCCTGCTTTTTCGTTTCTCAATCCGATAGCCCCAGAGCCTCATGCCCAATGCCGATAACCAGCCGTGATGCATGTGCTCTCTGTGGGTGCTGTAGGCAGCAACGATGTGGCAGACACAAGGCTAAGGCCGGTGTTCGCTGCGCGACACAGGTTTGATCTGATAGGTCAACGAGCTGAAGGCGGACACCCAGTGCTCGGTAAAAGTGAACACGGCTGGCCGTGCAACACATTTCTCGTCCCGATAGGCGCAACTGGATGGTCGAGGCATTTCCTTGCGACAGGCATTGCGTATCCTCACTACTCTGGCGTTGAATGTACAGCCCCAATGGAAATGTAGATAACAGCCGAGTGCCGTCCTACGTCCTTCAAAGTGGCACTCATTGATTCTTCCATATGGCGCAAGGTAATGTGCATCACCAATCGACCTTGCCGGCGCCTGTGACTTCTGGGTTTTCGAACCCACCCGTACACTTCCAGAAGCCTGCCAGCCCATTCGCATATTCCATTCCACTTCAAACCCTTAACGCAGCAGGCCAACAAGTCAACTTTCCACCGTATACCGACGAACACAAAAATGCTCGAACGTACAAATTTCAAGGGTATAACGAGTTTTCCAAATGGATGTCCTCGGACGACGACTTCTTCTTATTTCGACGTTTTGGGAAGCTGAATGCAGGAGTCATTCTTTGGATGCAAGATCGGATTTCTCAGATCGAAGAAAGACTGGAGAAAATTCATAATGATATGGCGAACTCGCCAGATGATCGTTGCAAAAATAGTAGTTTTAGATGGGATGCAAAGAACCTGCCGGAGCGCGATAGGTTGATGTGTGAGTTGTCAGGTCTATTGCATCACTATAGTAAGTAGAATGGATAGAGATAATAGGGACATACTGACGGTTGATAGATGAATATCTCGAAGCATACTCCAAAATCCGTTCACGACCAAAAGCGGAGTTGCGTCAAATTAAAAACGTAGAGAATTGGCTTGCAAGAAAAGCAATCACACCCGAAGAGCAAGATTTCATCAGCCACAAGGGCGATTTGACAGCCGTTTCATCGCGTGTTCGGCCCCCATTAGGGAGGTTAATTGAGGCATCTCGTCTGATCCGCTTGAGCCGCTTCTTCCGGCAAAAAGTCCTTCCCGATGTTCAGGTGCTTTCCACTTATACCCATTATTCCAGCGATGAGGCTCTCGAGGTTCTCACAGGGATATGCGTAATCTTCATCGGTTTCCTGATGCTGCTTGGGCCATTGTGGTGGTTAGAATTCGTCTCGGACAGTAAAAAAAGATTGGGGATCATTAGTGGGTTCCTTCTCGTTTTCATGGTCTTGATGACGACTGCGGTAGTTAATAGACCATTCGAGGTGGTTGCCTCTACTGCTGCTTACGGAGCAGTGTTGATGGTGTTCATGCAGATTGGCGGGCATTGAGCTTACGTACCTTGCATCGTGATACAGCCTTTGTAAGATTCCAATAGTCTTACCTTGGGGTTCTGGGACGAGATTCTCGATTGTTGGCATGAAAGTTGGTTCGCTATATGGTTAGTAAAGCCGGAAGCTAGGATTTGAAAACGACGCACGGAAGAGAGAAGACAGAAGTAAGATGAAAGAACTTCGAGACTGGCAAACAAATAGATGGATGGGACTTTGTTCGAGTAAATAATAATATTGGAGATTCAGATGTCCTGGAAACAGCATCACCAACCAGAATCATCTTCTTCAAGCCGGAAAAGTCCATTCTTTTTCTTCTCCATCGCCCACTTCTCACACCAAGCTTTCATCTTCTCTCTTGACTTTGCACTTCCGATATTTACCGTCGGAATGATTTTATCTATCCTTAAGGCACAACAAAACATAGTAAGCTCTCGAAAGCTGCTGTGTTCGCTATACGGCACTCCGAAACAGCTCGCTCGACTGGTGCTACCGCGCTGAGGGACCAGGTCACGCATAGAATATGAGCTCTTCCAGTTCTGGGAATGAAGAACTGTCTGAACGGATGGGCTTTCGACAAAACGGCTATTTGGTGGGCGATAATTCCAACCCGACGGTCTAAAACCAACAGCTCGCGAGAACTGATCTCGGTAGTCTTTGAGATAGTCTTCTAGAGTCTCTGCGCGGATCTCGAATAGGGGCGTCATATGGACCTGGGCTTCTCGTGGATCGTTCGTGAGGAGTGAGTCCAGCTCCGGGTCTTCGAGGGCGTGGCAAATCCTTTGCTTACTTGGCGGAGCGTAGATCTTACTCTTGAGAGCTCTGGCAATTCCCAAGCATATCCGCTCTTTGCCGATGCTGTAAGTGCCAACAACGACTAAAAGACGACCTCGAATTTTGCTGGAACCGGACTGAGTGATTTTCATGGCATCGACATCCTCATCACCACTCTCCTCCTTGATATCCGAGTTCTTTTTTACGAACTTGACCATACCCTCACCAGCTCGTTCTCGTTTCATTGCCTCCCAGCCGTCTGTTTCGTCTGCGCGTACCTTATTTAGGCTGACGCACATATCGGCACAAGCTTTGATAACCTCCTCTTGCGGAGGAAATGCATACTTTGGGTTAAGATAAGTCGTATCAAGGTAGCAGACATCTAGCTTCTGCTGTCTTTTCTTGCCAGCAGCAACATCTAGAACCTCAGGTCGTAGCAAAGGGTGCTCGACATGAGTTCGACAGGCTCTAAAATCTCCGCAATGTAGGACACGCTGTGATTTGGGAGCCTTGCTTTTTCCGATAGATTTCTCGAAAAGGAAGAGGGAACTGCCAGGACAATGATTCGCGGGTATCATAGTAACCTGGACTCCCTCTGTTCCAGGCACTTCGGTTTTCTTTTCGAACTCCAGATCAACAACCCATTTCGGGTCTACACGTAGTTGTTGTCGAACTAAATTTGCAGTGACTCGACTACAATATATAGGGCCGTGAGCCCATGATGCCGTCAGACCAATATAGTGATCGCTGTGAAAATGGCTGAGGAAGTAGGCTTGCTGCCCTTTGACGGCACCATAACGAAACGCATCAATACAAATGAAGAAACCGGGAAGTATTTTGTAGAATGGGCAAGTACGCTGAAACGAAGGCTTTCCTCTTGAGGCAGATTCCGCCGCAGCTGCTGTTGCCCAAGCCGCATCTTCAGCATGACTTGCCATAATCTTAGAGAATGCTGATTTCGGCTCCGCGTTTGCAGCTCCAATGCTAAATGGATGTTCTTGGCCAGGTCTGGGAGGATGGGCTGGTCTTTTGAAGATTTTGCTGTTTGTGACGGGGGGAGTAGCCGTTCCTTTGCTGGACGTTTTTGGTTCAGGTAGTGGTACTGGATTGCCATCTAAACACCCATTAACGTGCACCGATGCTTCCTGATCAGATAGTCCCGACAAATTAGTACTGCATATTGGACATGACGATACTGTTGACTCATCCACGTATGGGTTGCCGTCCATACAATCAGCTAGATTGTCAAATAGTGGTGGAGCATCGAATTCATCTGGGTCGCCCTCAAAACCAGCTTCTGCCATTTCTAACCTTTTTTGTTCAGCCATATATCGTCTCTCATCGTACTCTTCGCCTTCAGGGAAATCTTCGTCTTCGAGATCTTCGAAAGCATCAAAGTCATCCATGGCAGAGTATGATGTTGATTCCGTTTTGAGTAGAAGGGGTGGATCATTGCTTATCGAAGGTTCGTTGGTCGCATTGACTGCTGGTGATTGGATTATTTTGTGAGCGCTACCAGACTTTCCCTTCTGTAAAACAGTTATCAGTTTCGGTCTGGATGGTAAAACTTCGTCGACTTCCGATTCCGAGTCGTCCAGGAAAGGTCCTGTCCTCTTTGTGAGGTTTCCAGCTTGCCCTAGAGAGCCTCGGTCCAATGGTTTCCTCTTGGGGAGATCCTCCGTCGCGTCTGGTGGAGGTGGTGTGCATGCTGGTATCGAAGTGTCTTCACTAACTCTCCTTCTTTTCACACTTCTGCCGCTTTCATTATATCTTTCCTCTGAAGTATTACCGTCATCAACCTTCTGCTCCAAGTCTGGAGCGTCCTCCTCCCAACCAATCTCCTCAACGACTTCCACTTCTCTCGTATCATTTTGAGGTCTCCTTTCCTCTAGAAACAGTTTGTTGTTCTGTTCCTCCGCTTTCTTGAAGAAGGTCATGATATTCCCGTTCGCCTTAGGCTTCGATTTCCCATTGAAAGCGCCGTTTGGCGTAGAAGGCTTCTTCGACGACTTCTGCGCTACAAGCGTAGTTTGGCGAGGTTTCGAAGGGGTAGCTGCGGGTCGAGGAGCCGGGGTCTGAGAAGCTGCTTTGGCAGCCATTGGTGCTGTGGTGTTTGTCGAGGAGGACGTTCGGTGGGGTGGCGAAGGTGGACGACCAACTGAGGGCGTTACTTTGGTGGATGAAGGGCGATTGGAATTTTCACGAGGATTCCGGAACATCGAGAAAGCATCTCAAGAGTTGTGCAAGGGAGAAATGGTTTTGCGTGCCGGCAATCGTGATTATGTGGTCAGTGGATATGATTCGCGATCTAGTTCTATGTGCCTAGATCAAAATCACGAGTGCACGTGAGACCGCGCTAAAATTGGCACGACGTCAATATCGACTTCATCCCCTTGACATGATCCAGAACAAAGCCAGAAGACATTGTTCGAACGCCTTTCCTGCTTTCATTAAAAAAGACAACAGCTTGAAGTTGTAGCGGCCTCATTTCTTCATCTTCAGATGTTGATGTATTGCTAATTTGTTCCTGACACGTTCTTAATACGTCCGAAATACATTCGCACTACATCCGCTTCACATCTACACCACACTCGCGCATACACAAATATGCTCATAACATTCTCCTTTGACGTAGTATTCGCAACCAATTTCCTTGACTAGATCGAAGATAACCCCGAATGATCTCTTTTACTTGTTATCCCCCGCCCTGTCGTGGTGTTCAATCCTGGCCCGTGCTTTGGAGATTGAACACCAAATTCGACAGGGTAGGGGATAGCTCAGTAAAATTTTGTTTATCTATTTAAGAGCTTTAAAATTCCTAAGATAAGATTTTTTAACTATTTTCCAGATGAAAATCTACCAGAACAATCCGGAGCTAGATGATATAAGCTCGATAATCACCATGTGGAGTGGTTCGCAGCCTTTTCAGTTATCGCCTCTACCTTATAAATCCCTCCTATCAGAGTAGATGAATTATGTTGGATCTCATAAAGAGTTCAACCCAATAATGGTTCACCATATATGCCCTGTTGCAAAAGGCTGGAATGGATCTAGATTTCAAAGGCCATGAAATCGTGTTGCGAACGTCCATGTCAAGCTGGTTCACGGCGGCTTGGCTTGCTTTCAACGAATCAGAAGTCACGCACTACTCTAAACAACAGGCCCAGTCATTAAAACCTAGCAGAACTTGACTACATTCTGCCGGACCTTTGCGTCCTAGGTGCGGAAAGCCCCTGAGCTAATGGTCTTTATACTTAAAAGCTGCGCAACTCCTGTATTCCAACCATTTCATTATTTCTCTTCCCTCCCTTTGTTTCCTAGGACGACTAGAAACTGTATCGTCCCGATATACAGCGACGTAACGCTCGCCTAACACCGGAAGATGAACGCCATGCCACCCAAACGTTGTACCGAGGTATGAGAAATTCTGTTCCTTAGACACAAAGTGTTCCCCTTGCCATTTCCTACGCTCACATTCACCGTGTGAATAGACACGTCCGGAGCTGGACCCAGACCCCGACGTATGCTATTTCAAGAACAAATGCATTCCCAAGAAATGCCCCTGTCACAAAAATGCGACTCCCTGTCGGCCAAGCTGCTCTGGCTACGAAAAGGTCTTCGAAGATGAGGATCACGTTCCAAGCTGGTGGACTAGGCCTGACGACGTTCCTAATTGCGGTAACCAGCTTTTCGAAGGTCTGATGCACTTCTGCTACTCTGGTCGAGAAAATCCAGACGTTTTCGTCCCTTCTCCTTGCTTTGCCAGTTATATTGTCAACGAAATGAAAGGCATCCCCGAGGATGACACGGACAAGGAAAAGGCAGCCATTGAACTTTTCCGCAAGATCATCTCCCCGCCAGGCCTCGACTTGCAACTACCTGCGGATCTATCTACCATCTAACATCCAACCTAGCAGCACCATCAGGATTGCCAGCCCAATACCGCCCATACTCCACCTCCACCCTAACTTATCTAGAAAACGCCTCGCGTGCGGCGCCACCTAATTCATTCCATTTCAACGAAATGCCCGATCCACGGCGTCGTCACTAGAAGTAGGCACAGCATAGAGCGAGGGAATCTTCGGTAAATGTGACAAGAATCGTTCTTGAAGGAGTGCTAGTTTTTTTTCGTCTCAAGTATAACAAAAGCCCAGAATGTGGATTTCCAGTTGAGGTGAAATTAGACATTAGTAGATTTTAGGGGTTGGAGGCGACTATATGTATTGAGCTGATTGTTTATCTGAATTGAAGTTTTTTCCTTGTAAATGGCTCTTCGTATGATTGAATTGAGGGTTCTTTATTTCGTGAAGCAAATTTATTTCATTTCATATCTATGCGCATGCCACCTTTATACTGACTGCTTTATCACAACGCCCAGAAATCCATCCCATCAACCCTACTACTACCCAATCCATGCATATCCCATTACAACAACAACAACAACAACAACAACAACAACAACGCCCTAAACCTCCCCCTCACTCACTCCTCTTCCTCTTCTCCCAACCCCAACCACTTAGCCCTACACCTAACAGCCTCCCATCTAACCCCTCTCTTGCGATCATCAAGCGCCAACTGCAGCCTCTTAACAAGCTGTCTTCTATACGGCAAAACCTTTTCCAGTGCCAGCATCCCAGGTATCAGACTCAAACACTTGAGAGCCTCAGCTCTGAGTTTGGGAGGATTCGATACCGATCCCGTTTTCTTTTCCGTTGAAGAAGTTGTTGACGTCGAGGAGGGATTTATTGGGCGGGTGGTAGAGCGAGAACGGGATGAGAGGTGATAAAGTGTATCCTCGATCTGGGTCGTAGCATTTAGAAGACGGGTAATGAGACTTCCAACGTGCCCTTCCACTTCCCCAGGCTTCTCCTTCAATATAGATCCTAACAACCCAACCGCCGCTTCTTTGACCCCCTGCACATCCTCCCTTTGCCCCTCCCCCTGCGTCTCCAAATCCAAACTCACGAGCAACAAACCGACCAAGTCCCCAGCAGCCTCAACCACAATTTCAAAAGGCATCCACCTCAGCATCCCAGAAAGCGCGATAAGGTAATTCGATTTCATCTCTTTACTCGCGTCTTTGTATCCAGCGATAATGTTAGGAACGAGCATCGCGAAAGTCTTCTGTTTGTGCAATGGGGAGATTTGAGCATGGTTTTGTTTCGTGAGGAGCGAGGATGGTTGGAGGAGAGTTTGGAAGGCATGCGAGGTTGGTTCACCGAGTGAGGGGTCGGAGAGGAGGGCGAGGAGGGAGGGGTAGATTGTGTTGAGAAGAGTGCTGTTTCGGAGGATTAGGGCTTTGAGGATGGAGAAGATTATGGGGATGTTAGGGGCTGTTAGGGTCGAGGGGTCGAGGAGGGGGGAGACGATGGGTTCGACTGTGGGTTTTAGAGCGGTGGTTGGGATAAATTTGTTTATTACGAGGGTGATCTGATCGAGTGTAGTATCGCGAATGCGAGGTGAGAGGTGTAGTTGTTGGGAGAATTTTATTAGCGAGGTGAGAAGGTGAGTGGTCTCGTAAGGTAGAGATGCTTCTTTGCGAAGAGCAGCAAGGAGGTGAGTCGAAATAATCATGGGTTTGATTTGCTCGTCGGCGGCATTGGTATTGAATGGGGGTATTTCGTTCGGAGAGACATCGCGGAGAAGACGGTAGGTGTCCTCGGCGATTTGGGTATTCTGTTGTTCAACGGACTGTGGTCGAATGATGATGTTACATATTCGACCTACTAGATCCAGTACTCTTTCATCATCGAATGCTTTCCTGTGCGTAGCATCCGTGCTTGATGCTTGTCTTATGAGAGGAAGAACAATATCTTCAAAGTACGGGGTAGAACTGTGCTCAATCGTAGCACCTCCTTGAACTAAGGCGTAAAGCATGGCAGAAAGTAGAGCCACGATATAAGTCGATGAAGCTTGTTGTTGGACGGCTACATTTAACTTGTTCTTTAATCGGAGTATGACGGTATCGAATATCTTCTCTTCACTACCAAGTTTTGCAAATGCTTCCAGAACCGGCATATAATGTTTTGAAGAATTCGCGTCCGTATCCGGCAATTCGGCCATGAAAGCTGGAAAAGCGGTATCGACTACGGACTGAGGTTTTTGGTAGGCGATCTCAACGAGACCGTTGATTGCTGCTGCTTTAAGCTCATCCTTTCCGTAAGATTCTTCGTCGATGACAACTGTATAGAATGATTGGATGGTCTTCCCAACTTCCTTTTCATTGAGGAGCTGGCGTACTTTCGTGAGCTGGAGGAGTCCGTCAAGGCATACCAGACGGAACGACACTTCCTTAACAGATGCAGTTGATAGACCATTCGACATTATCTCCAACGCTTGAACACCGAACTGGGCTAAAACGTTTTGTGAAGTCTGATCTCCGGATGCCTTGACGAATCGCCAGTCTCCGTATACAGCAGTATCTGCTGTTATCAATTGGACCATGACTTCGAGTAGGCCTCTCCTTTTAGCAAATGTATCAGCCGTTTGATATAAGGTGAATATGTTTGGAAGGACGTGGGACATGACAATGTTGGCAACTTCGGGCGACACACAAGCGATCTTGTGTAATATCTTTCCGGACGCCTGAGACTGCCTCGTTGGAGCGTCCTCGAGATGCTCATTACATTCTTTGGTAATCGGCCTTAAGTATGCGTTCAAAGGTCCGCTGGTACCTTGGGATAGCGTATTTACAATTTCTGCCAGGGCGGAAAGCGCTTCCTGCGCTAGGTCTTCCTCTTGTGCATTCAATATTTCGAATTTAAGGGAGTCCCAAAGTGTTATCGAATACAAAGAGATGGTACGAGGGCCATATTCTTTGACTGAAGAAGCAATAGTTTGTAGCACGTCACGCTACACGTTGTTAGACCAATACCTGACGATTGAGAACGGTAACCTACTTTGGTATTCATCGAGGTCGAATCTAGCTTGTCCAGAAGAGCCGGAAAAGCATATGGCGCGAAGTATGAAGTAGAGGCAATGCATTCACGTAGACGATCTTTCAAGTCTTGAGCTGTAATGCCATATGGATCATCCGGCGGAGGCCTAAATGTAATTGGAAAGTAGTTGAATACCGCATCGAAGAGTTCCTGGATAATCGTTAGCTATGGATTCTCCAGATGCTTCAAATCGGCGTACCTGAGCATCGGCACCGATATTCCATTCCGTCATAGGTACTCTTAATATCGAAAACACAATCATGAGATTCCGAGGATCTTTCTCTCCATCAAAGTACGAAATAAATCGTGACATGAAGTCAGGGGTGGTATCGTGTAGATTTCGTAATGCTGTGCAGAGATCAGCATTCCTACCACATTCCATGTACCTCAACAAGCATGTCCATACCATCTCTATATTTTGCCATCAAGGTATCTATCAATCTCAGAACCGGGTATCTTTCGCTCTGGGGGTACTGTCGTAGTGGATGGGTATTATTAAGGAGCCTGGGCAATCGCAGTTAGTTCACGCAACTAGATATGGGAGAGGGCATCCTAACGTCTCCGTTATCATCGTCACCTTCTCTTTGTCCCACTTCCCACGCTCTTCCAACGCCAGCAATGCTTTCGCGCATGATCCTAACGCTTCCGTATCGTCGGCGATTCTTGAGAAAACGAAGTCGAAGAGGAGGTTTCCTAGAAGAAAGAAGCTTAGTGAGGGCCGTTGAGTGTAAGCCTGGGGGAATTACTTACTCTGCTGTAATGATAGGAACTTCTGCGGTAGGAACGAGAGCACCTCCGCGAGGTAGGAAATACCTGGTATCGAATAAGTATGATTGGCGTAGGAAATAAGCGGTTGCGAGTAGATGGCATACTCTTCGTCCTGATCGCAGTATCTTCGCTATTGATATACTCCCCCAAGCTCGTTATCAATTCTATAAGCTTCAACTGTTGATTCTGTAGCCCTGTCTACGAGGTTAGTGGGGTAAATATATGGTTGCCACAAGGTATAAATACGCGTTGCTGACTGCTGAGCTATCTTCGAAGCGTCCTTCTTATTCTTGTCATGGTCCAGCAGGTACAATTGAATGTCGGACATGCTCACGCGAGGATGTGGTGACTGAAAGCGATCAAAAAGCGTCGGGCCGTCAAACAAATTGGTCGACCTGCAAGTTTCCGGTAGGGCTGATGACGAAATTCGAGAGTGGCTTTGATTGGCTGCTGTGACTTTATCCGATTTCGGATGTGGGGCATGGAAATTTGTTGCTGCGATTTCTGTCACGAGTAATGAAGGGAATTAAATGTCATATATCCTTCACGCTTCAAATATGAAGGGTTAGAACTTCACAGCTTCTTTTCTCCTTTCACCTTTCCCTTCCCTAACTTTCTCCGCCCATTCTGCCCCTCCATTTCAACATGGCCGAGGAGAAACCCCACTGCAAAGTTGTCCTCGCCAACAACATTGCAAAAGGCCTCCTAGAAGAGGTTCACGCAGGCCTGAAGAAGATCAACAAGAAACCTCTTCTGGTGGGATTCTTATCGAGTTCCGATCCGGCTGCAAGAGTCTACGCGGAGTGGACTGGGAAGACCTGTCGCGAAAAGTGAGCAGTACGACCATTCACAGATCTCTCACCTATCCCACCTCCCAATTGCGAGAAGTCGACACTAACTAGCATCTGTTTTAAAGTGGCTTCGAATTCGAGCTTCGAGAAATCGACCGCGAACTCCTAGAAGACTCCCTCATCTCCGCAAACACCGACCCATCCGTAGACGGCATAATAGTCTACTACCCCATCTTCGGCAACCGTCAAGACCAATACCTGCAACAAATCGTCGACGTCTCTAAAGATGTCGAAGGCCTCTCCCACCGCTACATCTTCAACATGTACCAAAACATCCGTTTCTTAGACGCTACGAACCAGAAGAAGTCTATCCTTCCCTGCACACCCCTCGCCGTCATCAAGATATTGGAGTATTTGAGGATTTACAACACCATCCTGCCGTATGGAAATCGTCTTCATGGACACACTATCACGGTGATAAACAGAAGTGAAGTCGTAGGCAGACCTCTAGCAGCGCTTTTAGCGAACGACGGGGCCTGTGTCTACAGCGTCGATATCGAGAATGTGCAGCAATTCCATCGAGGGGAAGGATTACGGAAGAGAAGACATGAGGTTGTTGAGAAACCGGGTTGGACGTTAGAGAATTGCTTGCCGATTAGTGATGTGGTGATTAGTGGAGTGCCGGGGGAGAAATATAAGGTTCCGCTGGGTTTGCTTAGGGAAGGGGCTGTTTGTATCAATTTTTCTAGTGAGAGGGTAAGCTTACTCATTTTCATGATTAGAGACTATTCCGCTGACTGGACTGTAGAATTTCAGTCCTGAGGTAAAGGAGAAGGCGTCTATCTACGTTCCTGCAATTGGAAAAGTCACTATTGTGGTGCTTCTGAGGAATCTGCTGGTAAGTGACGGACCTCCTCCTTGTGGAATTCTTGAGCTGACATGCCTCCAGCGTATTGTGCAGAATAAGCTTGACGCCCAGGCTGAAGAGGGAGCACTGGTCATTGAGCCCCAACCGGAAGATAAGGCTGCAGTGTCCTCGTAAAGTTTCATCACATCTTGCTTTCGTATTTAGATTAGAGAAATGGTAGCGCCGAGTTTTTTTTTGATACCCTGTATATAGAGGCAGCGCCAAAGAAAAGTTTTCCTTCATAGCATAAGACATCCCAGTTTTGCAAATGGTATAGCCCGTCTGACGCCAATTTCATCCCATGCCTAACAGATGAACGCCATCAAATGCACACTCACTTTTGTGAACCCTGGATCTAGACGCGTCCCTTCTTTGGGCTTGGGACCTCCTCGTCTTCTGCTTCATCGAGCAAGGTCTCTTCGTCTGCGTCAATCTCGCCCCGACTTCTTTTGAGACCCTTCATCTTCCTTGTCTGCAGTGTGCTGAGATCTTGCTTCCCGACATGGATCTTCCCAACCTTATCACCCATGATATCGGTTTCGATATTCTTCTTCGTCTTGGGCTGTACAACCAGTTAGCATCCGCTCCGTCCTCAATCCCTACGATTTGAAGAATAATCATACCTCAGTGCCCCTCGGTTTCTTCATCGCTTCCTTCCACATAGCCTCGTCAGCAAACCTCTCCCTTCCCACTCTAAAATCAATCCTAGGACCCATCTCCTCAACCTCGACTCTCGGCATCTTCTGCCCACTCCTCTTCGTCTTAATCAAATAGACTCTCAAACGAATCGTCGGCGCCGGTTGTCCTTCCTCCTCCTCCTCCTCCGCCGATATCGAAATCAAATACTGCAAACCCTGCACATCCACCTCCCTAGCCTCCTGTCCGCGAAAGAAATCCACAAACAGCGACTTCGCAAGCGTATATTTCGTCTGACTCGGACTCTCAAACACCGTCCCATGGAAAGATATCAGCGGCTTCAATCCCACACTACACTTCTTATTCTTGAACTGCGTCAGTGTGCGGAAACTCTCTGTGTCGATATACAATTCCAACATATCCAGAATCTTGTAATCGAACGTTCGGATAAATGTCAAGCAATTCGGTCGTTTCTTGCTGTGGAGACTGAATACGAGGAGGGAAGTGTCGTTCTTGGAGCTGAAGAATTCGAGTGAGGAGGCGTCTTCGAAGGGGTGGATGTCGTTCTTCTTTGTGAACTTTTGACACAAGGGCCGTTTTAGGGAGGCGAGGTCGGCCATGGCCAGGTTACAGATGTTGGAGGAGGTTTGGCCTTTTATGAAGAGGGCTATCTTGGTGTTTTCGTGCTCGTGGGGAGCTTTCTTGTCGAGGGCACGCTTTGCGCGGGCGTTCTTGGGTTTTCTGGATGATATTAGTAGTTGAAGGAGAAGGCACGATTGTATAGGATTGAGTGCTTACATTTGTCGCAACATGTTGTCGTCGCTAGTCCTCAACAGTAGATGTTGTCCAAAGGAAACGAAGCTGGTGAACTTTTTTTCTCAATATTGCGGCAGAACCTCGGGGGCATTCTGAACGGCGGGGATCATAGGTCTTGACAAACTCAGCAATTCCGCGCTTCGGCGGGGTCGGCGCCGAGCAAGCACGTCAGAGTGACTTTTTGCGACTAATCAATCCATCTGATCACCCACAACCTCATCTTCTTCCTCTTCTGCCACTATACCCATCCTCTGACCCCTTCTTCACTTTCGACAGACAGTTCCATCATCACTAGCCCTCCACATAACCCTTCTCAACATTGCTCCTATCCTCTACACCACTCGAGCTTGGCTAAAGCACTCCTCCAACACAGACAATCATACAAATCCGCCGCCATGGCCACCGTCAAAGAAATCCCCACGGAATCCGACTTCAACTCCATCATCTCCTCCCTTCCCTCCTCCACACTCGCCATAATCTACTTCCACGCACCATGGGCAGCCCCCTGCAAACAAATGTCCACCGTCCTGTCCGCCCTCGCCTCAACCTACCCATCGACCGCCCCCATAATCTTCCTCTCCCTAAACGCCGAAGAGCTCCCCGACATCTCCGAAACCTACGACGTGACCGCCGTCCCCTACATCGTCCTGCAGAAAGACGGCAAGACCTTAGAAACGGTGTCCGGTAGCGATGCGGGAAAGGTGAGAGCAGCGGTGGAGAAGCACGCGGGATCAGGAACAGGCGATGCGAGCAAATTGGGTTTACCGCCTGCGCAGACAGTCACGAAACCAGAGCAAGAGCCGACGGTGGAGAATGGAGTAGCGACGAACGGCGCGGGTGGTGGTGTGAAGAATTTGGCGTCGTATGCGCCTTCGTCGTCGGATCCCAAGACTGCGCCGGAGTATAGTTCCGGGGAGCAGGAGACCAACAAGGAGGAGCTGTTTCAGAGAATAGGTGAGCTGGTTAAAGCGGCGCCCGTCATGCTGTTCATGAAGGGTACACCGAGTGCGCCGCAGTGCGGTTTCAGTCGCCAGACGGTGAGCATACTACGAGAAAAGGGCATCAGGTACGGATTCTTCAATATCCTGGCGGACGACGAGGTCAGGCAGGGTCTGAAGGAGTATGCGGATTGGCCCACTTTCCCGCAAGTGTGGGTGGGTGGTGAGTTGGTTGGTGGATTGGATATCGTAAGTTGTTCTTTGAGATGCTTGAGGCGGTGGAAGATGGATTGGCTAATGAATTGGATAGGTCAAAGAGGAGTTTGAAAACGATCCGGAGTTCTTGAAGGACTATTCGGTGAGCACACAGCGGAATACGGGTGGTCCGGCAGCTCCTGAGGCTCAGGCTCAGCCGGCGTGAGTACGTACTACATGGCAGTGAACAGAGACTGGATTTTCATGTAAGAGCATATGGAGTCGTGAGCAATGGAATCCATCTGCCGAATGGATTATAGCGGCAAATATCAAAAGATCGGTGTGCTTTGAATAATCAAACCAATTACCGCTTCCGTGTCTCCATGTCACACTCAGAATTCACTCAATTCGCTCATGCAATCTCTCATTCATCACCGCTCTTTATGTGCTTTGTACTTGAATCAATTTCTAGAGGTGCTCCTTACCCGGCACTATATGCTCCCTAATCTCGAATACTTAAAACACCCTCAGATTCCGTCTTCCATTTTCCATTCTTCACACGATCTCTTCCTTTCGCATCGAGGAATCAATCTACCTCACTTGTCATTCATGTCTTCTTTGGCTCTCGTTCATAGTGACAGAGACGGACTTTCTATGACCTGGGAATACTCCTCCACCATACTTCCACCAGATAGTTGCATATGGGATTATCGTTAGACTTCCCCGCAATAATCGACCAGAACCCTCCAGTCAGGCTCTGCTCCGCTTCCTTTGGTGAACAGTCTCATCTTTCCAAAGTGTGGAAATAGGGAGTGCCTATATCCCAGTCCGGCTTGGGTTAGCCGAGTTGCAGCTGGAACATATGGAATTTCAGATCATCCATTGGGTTAATGAAGCTTGATGTTCTTTCCACGGAGCTTCACACCACCATGGTGCCACACACCAGGAGCAGTTCCCTGCGTGGGACTTCGCTTGGACTTTCAAATAACAGATTCTGTCCCTCAGCATGTGCTTCTATTATGATTCCTTCATATCCCCTCAGACCCGACTCATGTGTGGCCTTCCATGCATGAAACAGCAATTGAGAATCCAATGTCCTTTCTCTGGAGCTCCAATACCAACGGGAACAAGGCCACATAAGCAGATCGAATTTTGGAATGGGTGTTCTCATCCAATGGATCCCTTCGGAGCATCAAGTATTAGCCAGATGGAAGATGCATGTTATGCCGGCAGAGCTCTAAGAGATCAGGAAGCGTAGCTAATACCCTACTGTTTCTACAATGGCTGTTTCCTCCCACTTGCAGCTTCCAGCCTGGGAGCGATGCATGGTTTCTCTTTTTGGACTATGTGGACCCGAAACTTCATGTCTCGGTCCTTTCGATCATAACAAATCTTTGAACAAACTGACGTTCTCTGGCGGAGTTCCAGAATGCGGCACGATGGTTTTTACAGACACGACAGTTCCTTTTTCATGGTTGCTTTTCTCCCAGCTTTGAAAAACAGCCTGGGATCTTCTCGATGTTTCTTCTCTTTGGATTCTCTGCATCGATACGGTATCGAAGGAATGCGTGTTGTTTCGTCGTCGGAGCAGAGCAACAGTCTACATCAATCGCATGATCTGCCAATGGAGTCCCGCTCTCAGGTACCAGGATTGTGCAAACGGCTGTGATTACACTGGTATATGGGTGCTTCCACCGACCTCGAGTGACCAACCGTGTGAGCGCGTGTCCCTTATTTTGGATTCTCCCTGACACTATTACTACGTTCACTTGATGTTTGTTCTCCGGAGCATGCATCACGACCATACATGGTTCTTGAAGTTCTCCATGTTCGCATCAGGAAACAGTAAAACAACACTCTCACGATCAGCATAACTGAATGTTGTTCCAATTTTCCAAAACTGGTTGATATACACTGATGGCCGTTCCTTGGACTTCTCCACAACACACTTTGCAAAAGACTTTTGATGTCTGGTCTCTGGAGCATCAGCGAATCACAAAAATGGTTTTAGAAGCTCTCAATACCCGAACCAGGACACCGTAAATCAACACTCTTACGATCAGCATTATGGGTGTTTGGTCCAATTTCGAACCATACCGAGTACCCGTTTCATATTGCTCCCGCGTTGGATCTTCTATAATACAGCCACAAGCGATATCTGTTTTCTGGAGCACCAGTCAACCACAGCTTTACTGATGATTTCTCCATCTGGGGATCTTTACCAAGACTTGGAATCACATTATGTCGGGTATCAGAAATGTATATCATGATTATACCATTTGGCACCACCATCCCATGAGTGTTCCCTCCAACCACCTTCTTGAAGGTTTCCGGACATAATCCTTTTTCTTCCGTATTCCATCATACGAAGTCGAGAAAGCTGATGTTTAGTCTTGGGACTCGGGAGCATCAGCTGCCCGCACCCAAACACATACCCTGACAGACGCTCATACCCGGCACCGAAACGGTATATTCATGCCAATCCGGCCAAGTGCGTCATAGGCATTTGTGCCAACTCAGAAGCATGCTGTTGCTGCCTCATTGTTTTGTCCTCTTTGGATCTCTCGTAACACGAAACTGATGAGGTTGAGTGTGTCTAGCTCTAGAATATGGTCCAAGAGGATAACATGTTCTCCCATCTGTCGCTTCTCCGCGAGCCGTCCTACATAGGGTGCAGCGTGTCCTCCTGTTTGGCTCCAAAATCTCGAGCATTTAGGCCTGATGTGGACTCTAGCCTCTTCCAACTTTAGTCAAAACCATTAAGATTCTTATTGTAATATCCTTCTACTTAGTATCAGCCCATAATCGGCTCTATGAACATAAATGTCCCGCGGGTAGCTCCCACGGACGCGAACTGGCTTTATCCTCTTTCCCAAAGCCTAATCCACCTCTGTAGACTGGTCTAAAAGCCATATCGCAGATATAGAGCATCTCAATATTTCCAATGCAACATTGTAGACTTTACGGTACTGAATAAAGCGACCTATCTATTAAATAAAGCTAATCCAACATCCACTAAATTCTCCAACAGCCTCAGCCATGTCCTTTCAAATCTTCTTAATTGGAAGCAGCCACATAGGGAGGCCGTGTTGCTTGAATAGAAACTTTTAGGATTCATCCTGATGCTTCTCTGCTCCTGGACGTGTGGATGGTCAACAACTTAGCATAATGTGCGAGTCCGAGAACCCTTCGGCTTTCTTTTACGTCTACATAATCGAAACGAACTCTGCAAAGCTTCTCAAATCCAGTTCATCCTCGTCAGAGCAGTCTTGATCTCTCCCCTTCCAGATACCTAAATCCAAGAATCTTATTATTCTATTATTTATTGCTCTTTGAAATAGGTAGCTCTTTATATCTCCCCTCCCTCCAGCTTACCCAACTGAGATCTGTAAAGCTCTACAAATCCAGTTGGCCCCGGCAAGTAAACCTTCCGATGCGGTCTCGATAACAAGAACGAGGTAGAAGCTATTTTCATGATCTCTTGAATCAAAGGTGGCTCATGCAGGCTCGATGGTCCTGTGCTCCCGAACGCGACCTATGCAGAACCAACAAACCGTCCAATCTGCGACATGTCCTATTTGGCGTTGTGTTGAATAGAGGTTTAGGTCTTTTCGAAGCGTCAAGCCAACGCACATAAAGTAAAGTTTGAGATCGCATTTTATTTCCCTTTCTTCATTTTTTGAGCTTGATACGCAGGCGCTTTTAGCCTCGCGTTTTTCAATCTTCAGTCCTCCTCTCTTCTCTCGACACCTTCTCTCCTGAAGCCTGACACGCAGGCGCTTTCAGCCTCGCGTTTTCCACCTTTTTCCGCCGTCCTCCCTTGAATCCTCCCTCGCCATGGCTTCCCCTGGATCCTTTGTGCCGCGCCCGGAAGACGCTGACACTATTATGGCTCTCGTCGAAAAGAACAAGTCCAATGCTGCGAAAAGCTTGGCAGACAAGGTAGAAGAGCATAGTCAGGAGCTCACGCGACTGAGACAGGCCCACCAAAATGTAATTGGGCGACTGGAAAAAGCTCATCAAGATGAGGTAGCGCGTTTGACCAAGGCGCACGAGGGTAAGATTGAGCGAGCCAGTAAACGAGACACCGACAAGGCCGCCAAATTGGAAATGACCCAGGGGGACCTGGAAGTAGCTCGTTTGGACCTCGCGAAAGTTAATAAGCGGTGCGAGAGTCAGGAGAAGCGGTTGAAAGTATTGGAGGCTGAAAATGTCTCTTTACGTAAAGAGCAATTCGGGTTCTCTCACGCTCGCCAAAATGAACTCCTGGTCGATCAACAGCTGCAAAGCGACCTATATTTCCTCCATTTATCTGTATACCCTAAAATGCGTTAATAATTGTGGCTCTCCCCTCTCATGCCCTCAGGGTGGTGAACTGGATTTTAGGAGTGGTACGGTGGTCTATTTTACCCGTCTTACGGGCGTGAACTAGTTTTGAAGAGTATCCCAAGGCCTGATCCTACTCGTCTTACCGCCGCGAACTAGCTTTTAAGAGTGTCTCATCGCGCATTTCTATCCTGCTACTGTGTGGAAAAGGCGTATATTACTTCTCCCACTTATCTAGTAAGTAATGTTCAGAATCATAAGGATGACAAAAAGGCTTTTCAGACGTACAAATTCAGTATTAAAGATACTTATACACTCTAATCCATGATAGCCCCAATGAATGTCGAGGGCAGCCATGGAGGTGGTGTGTAGGTCACGTGATATGATATCTTCACAACTTTCGCATTACTGTCTGTGTCTCGACAATGGATGAAAGGCCACTGGTGGCTAAGTCAAGAGTGAAAAGACGGTATAGTTGTATATCTGCCGAGTAAAGTCAATTGGGATCCTCCTCACGAATCCTTCGAGCGTCGGAGGAGCTACTCGGCCGAGCCGGTGACTTCGTGGAAAGTTCGCAATCGGTTCAACTTGATTAGTTTTGGTGAGACAAAGGAAAAAACTTCTTGAAGCATTCAAAAGGGCGTCATGGGATAGACGAAACCTTCTCCAGTGGGACGAAATATGTGGTGATTGGTGCAACGTGGTGCTCGAGTGTAAGTATGCGGCATGACGCAGATCGTGCAGTATCTGTTCCCCTCTCGAAATTGCGTTCCTTCGAATACAATTCACATAACTCGAACAATGAGATCTCCAGTCAAAACCCTTTTATTTACTTTGCTATTCGCAGGTTTGGCGATCTCCGCCCCTCGAACAGTCAGTAATGGTACATGGGAACCTCTGGCCCCCATTCCGATTGCCCCTCGCCAAGAACATACCACGGTTGCCCTGAACCATACGACAATTGCAATTTTAGGCGGAATCATTCCAAATGGGACGTCTTTCACTACTGTCGACCTCATGCAATTCTACTCCATCCCCAAAAATAGTTGGAGATCCAAGTCTCCGTTGCCTGTGCCTCTCAATCACCTCAACGCAGCTGTGATGGACGGAAAGATCTACCTCCTCGGTGGTCTCGCAGTCTCACCGGACGGTGCATGGCGCGCTATTCCGAATTCGTGGGTCTATGACCCTCGAGTAGATGCATGGAAGGAATTAACCCCTATGCCTGTGGAGCAAGCGAGAGGAAGTGCAGCAGTGGGAGTGTATGACCGTAAAATATATCTTGCCGGTGGTACGCGCATACAAGTTCCTGTCGTGAGTGGACTACAGGATTCGGTTACTACGGTGTCGGCGTTCGACGTTGCCACTGGCGAATGGATGTCTGTGCCCGAAGCTGCTAGCAACATACCCGAGGGGAGAAACCATGCTGGGGCTGCAGTCGTTGGCTCCAAATTCTACGTTCTGGGCGGGAGAATCGCAGGTCCAGACAGCGTGAGAGACACGGTTTTCGAGCTGAACTTGTGTGATCAGGAAGCGGGGTGGAGGACTAGTAAGGCGAAGATGCCTACGGCGCGGGGTGGAGTCTCTACTGGAGCGATAGGACTGAAGATATACGTGTTTGGTGGCGAGGGAAATCCAGCGAATGGCTCCAAAGGAGTCTTTCCTCAAACTGAGTCGTACGATACCAAGGCAGATTCATGGGCAAGCCTGCAGCCGATGAAAGTTCCGAGACACGGGACTTATGCGGCCACGGTGGGAAAGAAGATATACATTCCTGGAGGTGGCATAATGGAGGGAGGCGATCCTGTTAGTTATTTTGATGCATTTGAGCCTTGATGGAGAAAGATCCGTGACCGGAACTTCAATCTCAGCCACGGTGCCAAGCCGTCATAGCCACGCTCATAGGCAACACTTCAACATAAGTTGCCCGCACGGTACGCACCATAGTCTGATTGTCTGAATTGACTTACTACTCTTTGCCTGAATGTCACTTCCCGTTTTTTGTTTTTAGTTCTTTGACGGATTTATTCGTCCTTACCCGATTAATACGACTATGCATTACCCCCAGCCATTGCTTCTCGGTCTGACCCATCTTCTCACTTTCACCAGCGCGGGTCGAGATGATTTCGGCGGAATGTTTCCTCAAAGAAATCTCCTTGCGGATATAGAGCCGACAGCCTTCGCAACCCTCTTACCCCAACCTGGCATTGAAGTCCACTGTATAGAGGGCAATTCGTACGATTCGAGCCTCGCTCCGCCAACGACTATGATAACAACCGTTAGTGTTTCCATTAGCGGCCTTCCTGACGCCGATGATCACGCCGATAGGTTTAAGAGAGTGCTAGACGACATCTGCTCTGAGGATAATGTGAAAGTTTTTGAACCCCCGGCAAATTTCCAGGGCCGTAACAAGATGGTGGTCAACATGAAGGTCGTAAACACGGGTATGCTATGCCATGATGAGGCAATTAGGAGGTACACCAACCTCACCGATTTCTGGGGCTGTGATAATTTCGGGTGGTGAATCCGTTGGCGAGAAATGATGAGCTCAGTTCTTGCTGCTCCACTTCCCGAGAGTCAGCGATGGACTTGGTTCCTCAGCAGGCTGATAGATAGGCTACAGGAAGGGCTGCTTTGGCGAATTCGATGCGGAATAAAGACAAGAACTGGGCAAAGGAGTATTGAAGGAGCAACAGGATGAAGGAGTGATGTCATACTTCGACTTTGGACTCTGTAAAACTATTAGAGATAGACATATGCATACCCATTTACAGGTCCACTCTTTGTTTCATAGCAATGCGCGTTAACTTAAGTGAACAAGAATATGTATGAGGAGTCATGATGCCGGGCATGCTCCGCAAGTGATCAAGGAATAGACGCTAATCCTATTGAGAAACGGAGGGTCTGTGCTCACTTTAGACATCGTTCCACTCAAGGTTTGTATCGTCGACCAAGATACTGCTCCGCAATTTTGGCTTGACTAATATTCTACACTGACCTCGAATCTGTGGCCTGATAGCAAGTTCCCTCTACAGGTACTCATAGAGCTCGTCAAGCAACGGGGGTGTGGCTGTGTGTGGTGACGGACTGATAGCTGCGGTGAGGCTTTACAAGGACAACGGCCAGCGTGAGCGAGTTGGCAATTGTCAAAGTATCGAAGCTTATGGGATTCATTATTCGCCCAATTGCTATTAACTCAGCAGGGATGGAATATCCGACCAATCGAGATTCTCGCCAAGCCACCATAGCCACGCTCAGAGGCAACCATTCAACCTCGTTGTAATGTTGCTCGCACCCCACTACCTAAGGCTCTGAATTGGCTCACTACTCTTTAACTATACAGCACTCCCCTCTTTACCCTGTAGCTTTTTAACGCACTTATTAAAATTCCAGCTTACCGAAAAGTTCCAGCGCCACAGATTCCACCCCGACAACCTGACAGCCGAACGCCATCCAATGTCCCGCCTCGCATGCAATAATGAAGACTGCATATACGAAGCCCTTCAATCCGAGATGTCCATTCGGATTCTGGAGCTTCTGCCCGGCCAGGAGCAAGATCTCATCCAATGTCGCCTATCGATAGTTGAGAGGCCCTACGCACCGCCTTATGAAGCTTTATCGTACGCCTGGGGTAGTCCAGCAGACAAAGAGGAGATTAGTTGCGACGGAGCGAAATTGGACATTTCCACTAATCTTCGTGATGCTTTACGGAGAATCCGCGATCCTATTGAAGTCAAGTTTCTGTGGGCTGATGCTGTGTGCATTAATCAGTCTGATAATATAGAGCGCGGACATCAAGTAAAGCAAATGGGCGCAATCTATTCATGCGCAGAAAGAGTACTGGTGTGGCTGGGGCGTGAAAACCCTTTCGACTATGTTAATAACGAAGTAGAGAGCGTCGATACGCTTATCAAAAGATACATTGTACAGGATGACGAGGACACAAACCAACTCTTCCGCTTCTCCGATATAACCAAATTGAAAGAGATGGATCGCGACGCATATCGCTTCTGGACTGCCCTTGCAGAATTGCTCCGTCGCCCATGGTTTTCTCGGTTGTGGGTAGTTCAAGAAGCAGGACTTGGTAAATCAGTATTGGCCTTATTTGGAACCGCGGAAATAGACTTTGACAGCTTGATGTTGCTTGTTGATAGTGTCAATAATTATCCGATCTTGGTGGGCTACTTCAACATCCAAGTAATAAACGCCTACGTGTTTTCAATATTTCCGAGAGGAGACCAAAACACAATTGAAGATCAAGAGATGGACTTTCTAGAAGTGATGTACTGGACTAACCTGCAGAAAGCTTCGGATCCACGTGACTATATCTATGCATTACTAGGGCACCCAAGCGCATCGACTAGAGGTCTCCCGATCATGGAACCAGACTACGGCAAGTGCGTGTCAGCAGTATTTCTCGAATTTGCTGTCAAGCTTATAGAGCACACCCAATCTCTTCGAATCCTTTCGGCGGTGCATCATTCGGATGAAGATGACTTCAACAAGAAATGCCAATCATGGGTTCTAGCTTGGGATAAACAGAATAGTGCCTCTCTTGGCATTCACCGGGAAAGTTTCACCTTCCTTGATACGGCAGCGGGGTTCCCTGGCACTATGTCCTTGAAACAGCCAGGAAACGTTCTGCAAGTAAACGGCTTCATATTCGATACAATTGACGAACATACAAACACGGTTGCGGTCCATTTCGAGGAAGGCAAAAGCCGGATAGATCAATGGCCAATTGAAGCTGCAATGCTCTTCCGGCCTTGGTCTTTGTCCTCTACCCAAAAGATGTTGTTAGAGCTAAGTCTTACTCTTACATATGGAGGCGCCTATTATATCTCAGCCTCAACCAAGTCGAAAGATGAAAGAAGGCTTTTGGCAGACTTTGCTGCCTTGCGGCTGCATTTGACAAATGGAGCTCCTGGGCAAAAGGGCTGCGTATCTAGCGACATAATACCAGAAGGGCTAACAGCAGCCCATGTGGCAGCTGAAGGTGGGAATGCCGATAGGTTCCGCTTTCTTGCTGAAGATAGGCTTGACGGAAGAAAGCTATTTTCTACCCGTGGTGGGCTGCTTGGTCTTGGCCCGGGAGTTCTCCGCTCTGGCGACATTTGCTGCGTTCTATTTGGGGCCTGCGTTCCTTTTATCTTACGACCAGTCGGATCGAGATACAGACTGGTAGGGGAAGCATATATACACAGAGTCATGCAAGGTGAGGCCGTGGTAGACTTGATGCTTGGTGAAAAGCTTAGCACTCAGACGCTTGAAATTTTCTGAAGTTTCAAATAGACTTGTACGGGTCTGACGCGTTGATTGTTTACGTTTTTGGGCTCTATATATTTCAATATATACTTACTGAAAAGGAGAAGACTTTTCCAGCCGGATGACTACGCTTAAGCCTTTGAAATAATCTCTGATAGCTACTCCTACTTTGTAAGGCCTCATAGTACTCCGTGACAGGTGATTGTACTCCAGAGTAATATGCGTGTAAGGTGATTTCCTAATCTCCCTCGGTAAGATTTGCAATAGCTTCGCTCGGTGAGGTGAAAATTGGGCACTTTCAACGGGGCAAGGAAAAGGGCCTTGAAGTAGAAGACGGGAAGAAATAAACTAGATGATTGAGCGGTAAGGCAGGGAGAGACGATGATACCTATGGTGAAAAACGCGTAACTTGACGAATGATGCTGGAAGTTTGAGCGCGCCTTACTGGAGTAGACGCTAAACTTGATTGAGAAACGACGGGTCTGTGCCCACGCCGGACTTCTGCATGACCTCAACACGCCGCGCCGCACCAGCTTTGAACAACTCACACTCTATTTTCGTCTTTTACATCAGTCTGTAGCTGTGCAGTATCAGGCTTTGCCCCAGAGTGCTGATGCTATCTGCTGCTTCCAGTTATGCTTACATCTATCGTCCTTCTCTTTCAACACTTTAGACCTGTTCAATTTCCATGCAATCTCTATTGAATGCGATATATGCCTGTCAAAAGCCGCCTCTAACAGCGCATGTCTTAGCGCTGGAGGGATGCCAGATTCAGACACATGCGACGTGCATACTACCTTGAGGAAGTGAATGTAAGGCCCATTGTTGACCATTCGTCGACTCATTCTACTGTGCCGCAATCCTTTACAGCTGGAAATGAAATCATAGCCCCCAGCTTCTGAAACGCCGTGCCTCAGATGCTGGCTGTGCAGTGTGAGCTTCTGGAGGTATATTCTCACTCTCATTCCGTTCAAATATTAACATTCGAAGCTTCCACTTCTTCATCAAAATGACCGTTCTCCTTCTCTTGGTTGTCCTGCCATTATCATTGGGATCTCCCGCTGCTCTTCAAGCCACCACGTCTCAAACGCCATTTTACTGGACTGTTCCGGAGACTAACGACACAGTTGCTTATATAGCATCTTATGATATTTGTGGGTACGGAGGTTCGTGTAGCGACTGCGAGCAAGATGCGGTCACATGTAGGAGCGACAAATACACCAATGCGTGCTTTGAGCCATCCAGAGGCCAAGCATGCTGCTATGATGTCGATGGAAGTAAGTAACCGATTACGATCCTCTTCTCACTGATAGCGCTAATCTGTTTGCGTTCTAATACAGCCGCTTGCGATCAAGACTTTTACTGTGCTTACGACAGTAACGACTATGCCTATTGCTGCGCAGCTGTAAATACTTCTCCTATCCTTTCTGCGTAATGAATCCTTTTGACTCACTTTAAAACACAGGATTCAAGCGTTGAGGACTGCTCAAACTTCCTTCAGGTGGATCTAGCAATGACAAGATCATCAATTTTACTGGCACCAACAGTTTACGCGGCATCAACCGTCTACATCACTCGACAGCTTAGCCCAACCCCTACGCCGTCGCCTATCCAAGGGACTAGCCCTTCAACCGGGTCTCTATCCGGCATACCCGCCACAAAAACCCGCGCGAGCTCTGCCACGGTTCTCGCAGTCTCCACTGCTGAATACAAACCACCAGCGCTTTCAACGAGGGCCAAGGCTGGAATCGGGACAGGGGTTACCATCGGGGTCCTTGGTGCGGTCGCTCTAGGAGTGTTCTTCTGGTATCGGAAGCGCCGTGCACCGAAATGGGAACAAGTCGCACAGCAGCCATGGCAATCCGATCTACCAGAAATGGTGCCAGCAAAACAACCTCAGAACAACAATACTACCTACGATGCAATCGGCCCTCTGTCGAGAAACCCCAGTATTATTGCTCCGAACGTAGCATCTCCCAATGACGCTTCCAGGCTGTCTGCGGTTTCTGCGCTATCGCCTGAGGGGGCTTCTCAAGGAAATACCCTTGCACCCATTCGATCTGTATCACCGATTCCCGAAGATCATGCTTCTATATCCAAAGACCCGCACATGGCCTCAGATGTAGGGAATCACCAAGAAACAGCAGAGCTTCCAGACCGAAATTTGGATCATCATGAAATGCCAGATCAACAATCAAGGTAGCACATGAGTTGGCGTGAGACAGTATACCTCCTATCGTCAGGGTTTTTAACTTGTTCTTCTCTCGCTCCGATTGTAGCATAGTACAAGCTTGGTCTCTTATTCTGCGAATTTGCTGCCTTTTTCATTGGGTTGTTTCTTCCGATATCTTCATTTGGTGTTCTGATTGAGTACATGGTGAAATTTTGTGGCTCATTTGTATTCTGCCCCACCTTTTCTTAGGTGGTGATCCTCGCCACTTTTCCTTGGCATGTACCCCAAACCTGATTTTTGTACCAAAGTTCAGGTCTCACGCCGGATGTTCCAACATACCTACGTCACACAACCTTTAACGACTATAATAATTGGTCTTTGGAGATGTAACATTCTTATCAAAACATACCCAATAACTCGCTGCTAGTTTGAACACATACGTACATAGGCTTCTATTAGCCCTTTCTGACATTATCGATCGCTCATATCATCAATAGCACTCTCAACGTCTCCATTAATTTAGCAACTCCAAAAAGTATATACCTCGTCGCTCAAAAACATCATAATGGCTGGACTTCTTGGAGGCGGAGGTGGAGGTGGAAATGGAAAGAAGAATGGCGGGCTTGTTGGAGGGTTCGTGCATGATTACCCCAACCATTCCAACACAACAAAGCTCACTTCGGTTCATATAGACTCCTAAATACTGTGGGTGATACCACTAAGGGCGTGCCAATTGTAAGATACTCACTCCTCGAAGACGGTCAACATCCAGAGTGCATGCTTACCTTTAACCTAGGTTGGCGAAGTCACTGATCCAGTGCTTAATACCGTGGGCGGTGTGACGGATGGATTACCTATCGTAAGTCCTTCTAGTCTGGTTCCTAGGCTCTCACATACTCCATCAGAAATAGAGGCCCCAAGGCGAGTATTTCCACTAACATGTTCCAGGTCGGAAGCGGTGGAGCTGATGGAGGTCAGACCACCCAAAAGCAAGCCGTCACCCCCGAGGAAGCAAAGGCGTTGCAGAAGAAAAAGAAAGCACTTGCTCTTAAGAAGAAACAGTTAGCGCTTGAGGCAGAGGAGATGGCCATGGAGGAGTAAAGAATAGATGGTATATTTGTAAATGACATTGGTTTGCAACTGAAGGCGTTGCAACTCTAACAGAAATCAATGTATCTAGTAAAGATCTCGTGCTGTCGTTGGACAAGTAACAAAAGTATAAAAAAGTGGTTCAATTCTTAGGTCTTTCTCGGAACGGAGAAATTGCCTAAGGTTTTTCTGTAACCATGTCGTTGGCACGGTAGAACCGCAAAAGACCTCCATTTCCACACTATGCCCAATTCCTTGCCAGATGCTTTTATTTGGAAAGTCCTTTCCTATTTAACGAGGGTGTTTCTTAATGCGGTTCTTGGTCATACGTTGTGGCGCTTTTCAGCTTTCTGGGCTCTTCGAGCCGAGCGCCACAGACTTGGCATGCGGATCCTTTCCCCTCCAGAATTTCATTCAGCATTTCCAGCACTCGCTCAATCTTCGCGACACATCGATGTTGGATGATTCATTTTGTTTACAAAGTCAAGCACTCTACAAAGAATCGGTCAACCATACGTTCGCTCAGGCCTTGTCCCTCGGATCACAATAATGAATAGCCGCCCCTAATTTCCCCCATCTCGCTACTTCTGCTTGGCATGGATCCCAAAAGCCTCTCACAAGAGCCGCTAGACTCACGATAGTCCAGATGGATCCACCCAGGGGTATTTTTCTCATAGCCGTGATCCGTGCTTTTAACGATTGGACATGTCAAAAGCCTTTGATCGCCGGGTCCGTCCTCATGTTGTTTTCTGCCTTCGTCCGCTTGACGTCTGTCGTTTCCTGTAGCATCATCTAACTACTGTCACTCGCTTTTATTCCCAGCTATGTTATTTGGATTCGCATTTGCGATTGCCGGTTCGCTTGGTCTAGCTACGGCTTTGGGAACTTCAGGTACCGGCCGATGCGGCGCGAGTTTTGGACTGACCTGCTCTGGTAAGAAGATATCGTAAAGGTTGCGGAGTGAATTTTATACTGACGCGATGCCAGGTTCGAGCTTCGGAGCATGCTGTTCTAAGAATAACTGGTGGTAAGTGAGGTTATCAAATGCACTCGATCGAATACTTACAATGCCTCAAGCGGCTCTACTTCAGACCACTGCGGGACTGGATGTCAGTCCGCGTATGGTTCCTGCGGTACAACCAAACCTATATCCACGAACGCGCGATGCGGTTCTGCCTTCGGAGGCCAGACCTGTGAAGGGTCCGCCTGGGGAAATTGCTGTTCGCAATATGGCTATTGTGGAAGTACAGACGATTATTGCCGCGTTAGCTCTTGTCAGGCGGATTATGGAACATGTAGCTCGGGATCTTCGTCGTCTTCGCGGACGACTTTGAGCTCTGTTTTCGTGTCGTCTCGATCTTCGACGTCGGTGTCCTCTTCGCGGGTAGCCACTTCGTCGGGTTCGAGCTCCACGCGTGCTTCGAGCTCGGCAGTCACATCAACATCCGCAACGATCATCCTATCGTCTTTGATAAGCCTCTCTTCGAGCTCGGCAGTCCCGTCCACCACATCCTCGATCATTCTGTTATCGTCCGGGAGCTCTTCATCAAGCTTGGTGTCATCTGTCGTCAGTTCGTCGTCTGCTTCATCCTGTGCTCCCATCACAATCACTCAGTCGGCAGCATCATGCCCGGCTACTTCTTTCCCTGTTCTAACCGCTTCGACCATAACTATTACGTCTGCGCTATCATGCCCGTCAATTGCGCTTTCCACCTCTAGTTATCTTCCAATTACTGTCACGGCTCCTTGTTCATCGGCTTCACTGTCTGTGCCTACAATAACGGTCACCGGATCCGCACTCACCGCGACTATTACCGAGTCCGCATCGTGTGCCTCCGTGTCCGTCCCTACTATTACCCTTACTGGCTCTGCATATACTGCCACGATTACGGAATCCGCGTCGTGTGCTTCCATTTCTATCCCTACGATAACGCT
The DNA here is from genome assembly GCA_000467715.1 of Hysterium pulicare CBS 123377. Classification (NCBI taxonomy): domain Eukaryota; kingdom Fungi; phylum Ascomycota; class Dothideomycetes; order Hysteriales; family Hysteriaceae; genus Hysterium; species Hysterium pulicare. The sequence continues at coordinate 30,925 of AJFK01000905.1, forward strand.
CACTGGCTCAGCATCGACCGCCACTATTACTGAGTCTGCTGTTTGCTCGTCCGTCTCGGTGCCAACGATAACCGTCACTGGATTAGCATCCACTGCCACTGTCACGGAATCCTGCTCATCTATCTCAGTCCCTACCATCACGCTATCAGCGTCCACCGTTACTGAATCAGCTTCGACAGCGACTATTACAGAATCTTGCTCCTCCATTTCAGTTCCTACTATCACCCTTTCGGCTTCTACAATTACCGAATCGGCTGCATGCTCTTCTGCCTCGATTCCCACAATCACTTCTACGTCCACTTTGACCGTCACAGCATCCAGCGCCAGCAGCGCGGCCTGCTCCGCAACCGATGCCATCATAAACGGCTCTTTTGAAACCGGTCTTAATCCATGGATATCAATTGTATCTAGCGCCGATGCCGTCGAGGACCGATTAAATTTAGGAACGGGCGCAGCCGCAGACGGTTCCTATGTCCTCCGCACCCGCATCGCCTCCACCAACGCAAACTTAGCCCAGCACTTCGTGCAAGCAGTGTCTCTATGCCCAGGCACGACCTACCAGCTGGTCTACTCCGCCAAACGAACAACCACGGCGGGCGCAATAGGCATTTCTGCATACTTTGGCGCAGGCCCCGATGCTGCTCAACTCGTTTCCTCGACTACGATCACTATGTCGACTTTCACGGATGTAACGGGGATTAGTCTGACTGTGCCTTCGGGTTCTGGGTATACGTTTGGTATTGTGAGGTTCACCATTACTTATACTGGAGGGACAGGGCAGGCAAAGGAGGTTTATGTGGATAATATTCGCCTCTTGCCGGTATAGTTGCGTCGGTGATTATTTGAGGAATACGGATAGTGCTAAGTTTTAATCAAAATGTTCTGGTCGGGATTTAATTAGCGTGCAGAGAAGTTCATCTGGAAGGTCACGTGGTGATTCTCGTGCTCTCCACGAACGAACTGTCTAGGAGAATCATTCTTCAGGCTTGGATTAATCACTCATCGTTAGTTAGCCAAAGCAAATATAAAGTCTCAATGAAACTGCGTCTCGGTTTCTTCACCACCTGCCGCCACTTTACTTGAACGCCAAATTTCAAGAATCTCCGTTGTTATGTCGGGCTGTTCGCGTCTTTCTCCAGACGTAGAAGAAGACACGGCGTGAATTAGTTCAGCACACCATGCAGCGGCATCTGATGGGTCGTAGCTAAGGAGGGTTCGAGAATATAAGGAGTGGGGAAATGGTGCAAATACAAAGCTGGTTGGTGGCGATGAGGAGCCCCATTGATCATGAGGGTGTCCAACACATGTTAGTAATGATCGTCAACACTGCTATCTTTGAGCTACCGCGTATCTGAAGAATAAATTCGAGGCCGCCCCTCTAGCATAGCATTGTCTCGAAGCGAGTATATCCTTCTGGCCCTCGCCATGTCCGTCTCTAATTCGCGAATGTCGGAGGTCTAGAGCCATTTGATGGATGGACCGCAAATGGTGATTTCCAACGAGGACATGGTTCGACTTTGCTGGTTCTTTTGACGCTTTCGTGGGTCAAAATGAGAGGATGCGAAGATTGAAATGAGGAAGGGAAGAAAAGGCTTTTTATAGACTTCACTCATCCCTTCAGATCTCGTGACCAAGTACTCTTGGGAGATGATTAAGAACTAGCGGTGACCTCGCGGTATCCTAGGGTATAAAATCTTCTTCGCATCTCAGTTCGCAAGGTTCGCACTTCATTCGAGAACAAAGCCTTAGGAAGCAACCCTCCTTGGTACGAGACGTCAACCGATTCACTTCTCAAGGGTCATGTGGACCTTCTCAGCCATCAAACTGGAACACAAACAAGTTTTGACGTGTGTGGAGTCCTTTGAGAAGTTATTGAACCGGCAATGGGATTCTTGCCATCGTCCACATTGATATAGCGCACTAGCAGACTAGTTGAGATGTTCAACGCTGTCGTTATTCTCGATCATAAAACTCTGCTTAGGAGACTGCTGATTGTCTTTCCGGAGCGGTGTGGATCATCATCATCCTTGAAGGCAAGTATTTCAGTCCGAAGTCCAGATGTAGTACTTGTAAATATCATTATGATGCAGAGATACTTCCATGCCTTCATAGCTCAGATAGCACCATCCCCCCTGTGAAAAACAGACTATGGACTTCTGTCCAAAGAGCGTCTGTCGACTATCAGATACAGGTAGGGATGATTTAGGCCTGCCCTCCCCGGAGTCCCAATCAACTCCTCCAGCACAATAAACCAAACTTCTCCCTTCGCATGTAGGGTCCAAGCGCACCTCTTCTCGATCTAGGTAAAATCCGATACAATTACCAAGAGTTACCGCCACATCCCCCTCCCCTCAACCTCTTGTCACACACAGAAACGACGCTTTATCGGGGTTTTTCAACTGTGGACTAATGAAATGCTCCACTTCAAACATCGTTTTCAGGATCCTCTCTCTGGCCCGTTCCTCCGATTCGTCCTGCCTCAGCGCCGGCCTCAGCTCATACCTCTTCAACAAGCTCGCGATCACCGCCACAAACTCCACCTGACTGAATTTCTTTCCCGGACAGACGCGGGGACCGAAGGACCAGCCAATGAACTCAGCGTCCGGAGGAGCTCCAACAAAAGCCTCGTTTCCAGGACGTGAGGAGGGCGAGGCTATGAAGCGGCTGGGTTTGAATGCGTCGACGTCAGCGCCCCAGGTTGCAGGATTGTGATGAATACCGTAGTAGTTGATGGAAGCGAAAGTGTGTGGTGGGATGAGGTATTCTTTGCCGGCGATGCGAAGGGGTAGGGACAAATCTGCGGTGTACTTGGGGTGCATCGGGACTGCGGAGAAAAAGCGAAGAGTTTCGTACTACTTCCTCATCAGCGTCAAACAGAGACTATGAAGGGAAAGAAAAGATTTGAACTGGGAAACAAACCATGAGTGCATCAACTCGGACAAGTCTCGGGAATGCTTTCTCGTATCCCTCGGGGTCGAGATGCGTGAGTACCGCATCAACTTCTTCGCGAACCCATTCTTGCACTTCGGGATAGCACACAAGAAATGGAATTGCAAAGCTCAGAGCACTGGATGTGGTTTCGTGGCCTGCTTGCATAAACATGAAGAGATTTCCGTAGAGCTCTTGATCTGATAGCCCCCATTTTCCTCCCCCTGTTTGCTCCCTTTTCTCCGCTTCATTAGCTCGTACCAGGGCGCTCATGAGATTATCTTTGGGCTTGCCTCCATTTAGGAAGTCTTTTCTCTCCGTCTCCACTCCCGTTTCCAAGAAATTTCGAATCTCCTGGACGGCGAGCTGAAGTCTCTTCAAGCCATTGGGAATGACCCACCTAGGAAGCCTCGCTGTGGCGAAGATGATCGGGACGAGCATCATGGCCAAATTATCGATCACAGTACGCATCGCATCGGAAAGACTCATCTGGTGCCCTGGTTCCACAACTCCAAAGCCAGTGTCATGATCAGATTTCTTCCCCAGGACCGAAGAAGCTAAGACCTCCATAGCAAGGACGTTATTATCTTCTCTCAATTCTCTCAACGTAATCCCCTCGCTTGCATCTTTCTTCGAAGCTTCAGCCCACTTCATCGCAGCCCGGTCAGACTGCGCTAGCGATTCACGCCACACGAGCTTCGAATTCGCCTCTTTGAAGGCAGGACTGGTGACTTTTCGATGTCTCTGCCAATCATTCCCATTGACCGTATTGACGTTCTTACCAAAACTCTCCATCATAGCATACAGATCCTCATTTTTGATCCACACTCTCCAATTTCGGAACAACTCCCTCGCAGCCTCTGAGTCCGCTACAATGATATTCGTCTTGAACGGGCTCACCAGTGCGAAAGCTGGGCCATACTTAGCATGGGATGCGTAACGATCAAGCATCGGCCAGCCAAGACTGCTAAAGTCTGTTGCCGTGGGATCCCAGAGGCGCAGTGTGACCATTAATTTGCGAATGGAAGGGCCGAAAATGATCCAGAGAGGGTCTTGCCATGATTCCCAGACGATGATGATGGGAAGGCCTATTTTGTGGGCGGTGATGTAGTTCTTGAGTAACTTGTAGATGCGATTTATCGCAAAGAGAGAGAAGAGCGTGAGAAAGGTAACAAGGGCTTTGTGAATGAAAGCCATGTGGAGTTTTTTTTTAGTTTTTTTCCAGAAGATCTTACGCGCGTCCTGAGGTTTATGAAGTTTAAAATTCCTGGGCCTGCTGTTTCTTATGGAGGAATCTGATAAATTTGCTACGCCGTGCAACGGCGTAGCGGAGTGTACCGCATTGGACTTTAGCCTATGTTTAGCGCGGGTGGAAGCTTATCTAATTGTAAGCACTACTAGCATGTTTCGTGTAGATCTATTCTAATTGGCGTACTTGATTTACTTAGCTTGCACCAGCTTCGTAAAGTCGAGAATCCTGATATGAGTGGCCCAATACCGCTTTATTACTCTTTTGTTGCTGATATTGCTCATAAAATTATATGTTACTATGACCATCTTCACTTATAGGCAGGCACAAGTATTCAATTGATGTCTGAGTGCTACGATAATAAGACGCGCTTGGTATACATTTTGTAGAGAGATATGCGTGAAGAAGGAAAATCACGCGCAAATCACGTGCCGTACGTGGATCGCAGTGTGTAAAACCCAATCCCCAAGCTAGTCATCAATGAACCAATGTAAAAGTACCACTATGTTGAAGCTAGGCTCACTATACTTTTCAGGAAGTGATAGCTAGCCTCTGGTACTAATTCTTGTAGTTGGCCTCAACTGAACCTAGAGGCTTTCCATCAACTTCGCATGAGAATGTCATAAGGGCGGATTCCAACTTGATAACGAGATCATAGTGGACATCGTAACTACATCTACTTGTTAGTCAACGATTATCATATAAAGACAATATACGCACTAAGCTTCACCGTTGACGTCGACCCTGCTTTTAAACGTTTCCCGAGGAACTCCAGTAAAATCTGCTATCATTGTGCAGTTTACTTTGAGAGAATCGCCCTTTGACTTGTGGCGGGGAGCGGTTCGGTCTTTGGACTCGTACAACTCGTTCGTGAAGATAAGCTGGTCCGAGGTATAGTTGGCATCAAGTGATTTGTAAAAGGGAAACTTGATTATCTGGTCGCGGTAAAGGTCGTCATCAATGCCAATGTACCATGTGAACTATTCATGCAACCGTTAGTCGACAAAGATAAGGGTTCACGTGGTAAGATTACACACCGTTCGTGCCCTAGTAGTGCCATCACGACGAGTCTGAATTTTTTCGCCATAGTCGAGGTCATCGTCATAGACAGTCCACGCTTCAACTCCGTAATGACGGGTTGCTTTGGTTGACTCAACAAGAGCTGCTTTTGGCAACTTGCTCAAGGCTGCGCCCTTGACAATAGCGGACCACGCATCATGCGGTTGCAAGATTTGGATATCGGGATGCGCCTTCTCCACGCAAGATTTGAGATACTGGCTACCTCCGAAACCGCCAACGAGGAAGATGCCGGTGACGCCCTTAGCCGGCCTCTTGATCTTCACAGACTTGACTTGATCATCTATGAGTCTCAAGACGTCGGTGATGAGAGGAGTGAAGATGCTCTTGACGTCAGTCCGGGTTAATCTCCAACAATTCGACTCCAGCCCATTAACGGGGTCGTCTTCGAGATCAGCCATAGGGAAATTGACAAAGTATTCTTCGGAAGCATTGCCGCGAAAGGAGGTTTTGATCTCCCGATCGAATTGTGCATTCGCTCGGAACCAGGCTTTCGTCTTCTTTAGCCGGAAGAACTCCTCTTCTCCGATAAGATTCTTGACGGCTTCCTCAAAGCGCTTATTGAGGCCAAGGCTTCCCGCCATACCCCCTGTCCCAGGAACCAGCTCTTTCAGTTTCAGCCGTGGAATGGTGGCCTCAACTTCGTACGAGATTAGATCAACAGTGCCGCCGCCAGCATCGCAGATAACGAAGGCATCGCCGACCTGAAGAGAGAAACCCAGATCGTGGAGAGTGTGCAATGCCGCTGCCTCAGGCTCTTTGATAAGAGTTACGGGAAATAAGCCCGCAATCTTTGCGGCTTGGAGTGTTGAATTCTTAGCAGCATCCGACCAGACAGCAGGGACTGATGAAAAGGTCAGTAGGCATGGACAAGAGGTTATGGGAAGAGACTGACCGGAAAGAACGAACTGTTTCTGGCACAGTGCCATGTAGCTCTTGGGTACTTCTTTTGAGATCTCAGATAAGGCATATTGGTATATCCCGCTGATAAAATCGGCAGCCACCATAATTGGAGGCTTAGGTAGTTTTTTCAGATCACTCTTGATATTCCCCATGGGAAGATACAAAGGCTTTTCTTGAGAAGGGTCGAGCAGGAGTTTGACGCCAACAATATTATCTGCCATTGGGTTCACGGATGCACCCCAGGTAAACGCCCCACCTTGGTAATTGATGAGGGTAGGAATTTTTGGAGCATTATGGGATTCTCCGTCCAAGCCTGCGACTACCATTAGTTTCAAACCTCAAACCGAGGAAAACTGTGGAAGAAGAGAGAGCGCAAACCTGGCCAGTTGATGACTGTGGCAACTTTCGAGTTCCCTTGATTGGGAAAACAATAGGCGATTCCAGAGAATGTTGTGCCGAAGTCGAGAGCAATGATAACTCTCTCGTCTGCCTCAAATGCCGTTGGCCCGTCGCCCCTAGATCCTCCCAACGCAACGGCCATATCATCCATACCGAATGCGCCCATTGCAAAAAGAAATTTCCAAAGTAGTGAATAAGGGTAGAAGAGTTAAGTATGCGTGCGGAGGACGTGAGGGTGTTGAGGTGGTTGTATCTGAACAACGCTGAGACAAGGCTGAGTGACAACTTTGTGGAAGCAATGGTAGACTGTCTCAACTGCACAAGACTTCGGGCAAACAGGTAATCTATATGGTTCGTGCTGGTTGCACAGATACATGCAAACGCACCGTTAGGGGACAGCACTAGATAGCAGCCGCTTAAGTTAGGATTCGAGCATCCGTGTTTCATCTGCTTCTTTCTGCATCCGGAGCCTCAAAGAAAAAGCAACTATCTCTAGCGCTGCGAGGCTAAGTCACAGTAGGTTTCAACGATACCTTCAGACCAATGAAGTTTGCCCTGGGAGCGCGATATGATCAAGCTGCATCAGGCTGAGACAAGCCTTGTGGCCGCCTACGTAGCGCCCTGGGACGATGACTGGTTAAGAACTTTTGTTGACAAACGCCTTCACCAATATCGTATGATCTCTTATCATGCGATGAAAGAAACGGGACGCAAGGCTGTGGGGTTTCTCCCGTATTCTTAAAATACCAGCTCTTTCCCCCAGACTACTTTAATTAAAATGCCCATGAACTTGATCGTCACAACTCACAGAGCAAGAACAGGTGTGGTCTTTGAGTCAGATCAGTCATATTCGATCGCTTTCCATACCCATACCTTTCGTGTTGTCCATAATCAGCGGCAGGGAATGGACGTTGAATACTCACCAGAGCTGAACCCCACCTCTCAGGATGAGGCACTTGGACGACTCCAGAACGGCATTCAGCAGGGCTTTGACGGGGTGGAGCTGAGCTTTCAGGGTGTTCGGGAGAGACTGTCCGAAATGAACGCTCGACTGGATTTCTTATCTGCTCGGACAGTAGGAACTCCGTCCGGTCGAAACGGACTCGGGCAAGTGAGTGAGAGCGTCGGAGAAGGGACTTTGACTGTATCCTTTCCATCGTGTATATTTTGTCAGAGTAGTCTGCTGATGATTTCAGGACTCTGATGCGAACCGTATTGCCGATGATTTGGCTGCTCATAATTCAACGCTGCAATCCCAAAACCAAGAACTTCATACTCAAAACAGAGAACTGCATGCTTACATAAAAGACTTACGAGTCGAAAAACAAGACTTTGAAGGTCGAATTGAGGCTGCAGATGGCGAGGTTAGGAGGCTCGCCCAGCTGGAAAATGAGTTGAGAAGGGAGTTGAATCGTCTGAAGCAAAAAGAGGTCCAATTTCGCGACATTATCCTTAAGAATGCAGGCACACAAAAGGTCACTGACCAGGAGATGATTACCGAATTTTCTATCTTACGGCAACAAGTTCAACGCCTCGCCAACGCCAGGAATGCGGTTTTCGAGCTAGAGAAATCCCCCAACTTGCCCGGGGACGCTTCCCAGAAGATGAAGCACTTCTACAGTTTTTGGAAGCGTAAATTGACAACAAAGGATCTTGCTTTACGGATGCGCGCAGAGATCTTTGTACAGCTTGACTATTACATTTTGAGCCAAGCATGCTATGGCTTACACAGGGGTGATAGCGAAACAAAAGCAACTGAGGTATTCCTTGATATTGAAAACCGCTTTAGAGAATTTGAACATTTGCTTGAAAAGTATGAAGGTACGTTAGCACGCTTCTGACGTGCTAGTTTAGAATCTAATATCAACACAGTGGATGACGGCAGCATCGCCGATTGGCGAATTTGTACGTTGGAGTGTGTTGACTTGCTCAAACTCAAGGATGAATATAGCAAATTTGTGGCGACTAGAATGCATCAGTTCTTCCTTCCGCTCGTTTCTACGCGGGTAACATTAAGAGAGGAGGCGGAGTTGGAACACACGATCTTAGAGATTTGCAAGCAAGCCCTCAAGCTGAGGATGATGATGCGACGATCCAAGGAAGGGTACGACTGCGAAACACTTGACAGTAAAAACCTTACTATGACTCGCAACGAACACATTGCTGAGGCTTTTGGTGTTGAGGCTGGAAAGAATGTGGAGCGGAGCGACGAGATCGCCTTTGTTCTCTTTGGCGCATTGACAAAACAATCTAAAACACTTGGAGGAGAGAAGAAGGTACTGGAGAAAGCACAAGTGATTCTGAAGCGCAAAGGAGCTTAAAGGTTGCTGTTCCCTCATGGTTGCATACAAGGCATATGAAGTTGATAGGAATTAGTGTGAAGTAACCTTACATCTTCCAGTGCCCAAAATATACCCTCTTAGATTTGGAATTTTGATCTGGTTGCATTTCGCCATTGCCGCAGCGCCTTTATTGCATCCAGGAGTGAACGGAGATGAGTTCTCCGATGCCGCTCCCCAAACGCCTCCGATTCCCTGCAGCGGGGAAGGCCGAAGATCGCGACCGGGTCTCAATAAGTCGGCTATTGTTCCTCATTGTGGTGTCTTGATACAGCTCGACACGCCACCAACCTTTCCACTGTTACCCGGCAGCGTTCGACGTACAATCCAATCGTCAATCTGAATCACAGGCATTAACGTCGAGGATCTACGTCAGGCCTGTGACGACTATATGTCTAACTAGACAACCTGGAATGCTATTCTATGGTAGATTTAGGTGATCTGGTGTGGATCAACTTTTGATACCGTAGTCGCACAACTATCGCGGCGGGAGTAACCTTCTTGCCGTCGCATATTCTCGATAGTGATTCTTGGCTATAATACGCCATGCGGCAACCACGGAAAGCTGTGTGGTAATTAAATTTTCTTGCATAGGCCCACTGTACCCAATCAATCACTATCGAAAATAACGTTGCCTAAAACGGTTACTCCCGCCGTTCTAACTGCGTGACCAGCCGCAGTAAAGGATTCACCCAGGCTCTTCGAGATTGGCGATAGCTCTCACAACGTCACAACAAACTTAGTTTGCATCGCATTAACAGCAGAAATAGGTTCTTTATAATCCGAAAGATGAAATGAGCTCCGCGCGTTTGTCAAAGGATTAGCTTACCACTTCTCAAAGCCCTTAACGGTGATGTTGTGGGTTGAAGGCGATAAATTGGCGGCGTCAATCGTCATTGAAGATGCCATGCACTTTCACTTGCCAAGGTGAACTCTTTACTGTGACTTCAGTATACTAGCGGTCTAGAAGGCGGGGTCGAGAGTGCGACTGGCACGCCTTTCAGCCACAGCCAAATATGGTTTCCATTGCTTTTTCAAATTCTTGCATATACGACCTGCGATCAGACCCGTGATTAGCAGGAAGACGACCATTTTGGGCGCTGCACGCATCGAGGCTTACGGCTCACAGAAAGTACCGTCCGTCCGTTGGCTGTTTTCTTCGCTGTTGTTTCCTCCACATCCATCCCAAACTACTATTGCTGTCAAGGCCAAGGCCCAAATATGTCACCTGACACGAACATTCATGAAAACATACCTCGACTTGAACCCTTTTTGCTGTACATATTTGCTTCCGTAGTCGAGGCCACCAACATATGGGACTTTTCCGCATCGGCACGTCAGACATCTGCCGACCCTCATGTCCGCCAAATCTGCAGCTGTAGCCCTTATGCTTCTACTAATGTGTGGCTACTTTTTGCTGCACTCATCGAGCGCCATGTTGTCTGCGGGGACTCTTACTTGTCCCTCTCTCGATCTAAACGGACCGTTCCAGTTAGTTAGCCGAATGTACATGTTCATGGCTAGCTGAATGAGTTCCATCATCATCGTCTAGCTTTAGCTCATCCAACTCTTAACACAGATGAATTGCGGGATGTTACTCTCAAATCGTAGTGTACATCTTGAGCGTATGTATCGCGCTTTCGTCTCACAACTCTTTCAAACTGCCTCATCTCTGATCTACTGGTTATCGACAATCTTCACAGACTTGAACACTATTCTAGTGTACGAATAACTCAGCATGAAGCTGTTCGCCCGTTTCTGGGCGGTGGTTACCCACCTGCTTAATCTTGCCACCTTCTCCCCATTCAGCGACGACACATTTGGCCAAACACCCCTGCTTGGGAATAAGCCCTCAACAGCAGACGAACTCTCCGTACCTCTACTCGAAACTGTTCCCTCAACTACAGATGGGCCCCCTGGACCTATCTTCCCACCTCCAGGTAGCGGAAGTGACAACTTTACCTGCAATTATACGAGCATGGTTGGCTTTCGTGCCTGTTCGACACCCGAGGACCGGACCTGTTGGCTTACCAACGATGCCGGAACAACATTCGACATACACACGGACTATGAATCCGTATGGCCTCAAGGAGTGCTCCGCCAATATAAACTCGATATCTCCAATGGTTCGATTAACGCGGACGGTGAAATCTTCTCCGAGGCTAAGTTATTTGACGATATATATCCAGGCCCATGGCTGCAGGCTTGCTGGGGTGATACAGTCGAGGTCACGGTCAATAATCACCTGATATATAATGGAACCAGTGTCCATTGGCATGGGATCCGGCAATTATTTACAATGCATATGGATGGCGTGAATGGTAGAAATGCCATTACTCCTGTTCCTTCGAGTTTTCTCGCTAACCATTGCTCAACGTAGGCATAACTCAGTGCCCTATTGCTCCGAACGACTCATTTGTCTATAACTGGACTGCAACACAGTATGGCTCCTCATGGTGTATGTTACCGTTAAAGATTGTAGCAGTCGTCGTTCTTTGATGATCTACTTTAGTTTTCTTTTTCTGAAGTGATATTGCTACGGGTTCTGCAGAAGTCTACTCGAGAGCTCAAGTACAGTATCAAGACGTCGTTTGAATATGCTGCTAACTTTTTGCCTCTTTTTCAAGATCACTCCCACTTCTCTCTTCAATACGCGGACGGGCTTGCGGGCCCTTTGGTCAGTTCCTTCTCTTTGTTCCCCATATTTGCCCATTATTTCTTACAAAGCTCTACATAGACTCTTCACGGACCGAGTTCATGCCCCTACGATGAAGCTGCTGATATTCCAACGCTTATGTCGGATTGGTGTGAGTAGACCATTTTCCCGCCAAAACAATCCGCACGCTTCGCACTGACCCGCTCATAGACCACAATAGTGCATTCGAGGCTCAATATCTCGGAGCACTGAACAAGACTCTCCTCTTGAATGGAACCGGGGACGCCAGCCGTTTTGGCTATGAATCAACTGACCCTCCTCCACCATACACCCTTATATTTCAGAATCAGACTTCTCCTCGTCCCAAGAGATATCTTCTCCGACTCATCAATGTTTCCTTTGACACTACTTTCATCTTTTCCATTGATAATCATACCCTCAAGGTCACCAGCGTCGACTTTGTTCCTATTCGCCCCTATACAACCTCTTCAGTACTGATCGGGATCGGACAACGCTACAATGTGGTCGTTGAGGCCAGTCCGGTGAATGCTCCGTCTAATATGACAGATTTCTGGATCCGAGCTGCGATTGCGGACTGCTTCGGGCAGAGGCATCAGGATGAAAACGGTAAAAAAGCCACCTACCCAACTAACTACGATCGAGCCGGCATTCTACGTTACGACAACTCCAGCATAGCTAAACCAAATTCATATGCGTGGTCTGACATCACGTACACATGCTCTGACGAAGATTACACGAAAATCCATCCGATAGTCCCTTGGAATGTAGGTCCTGCTGCCAATGGTCCCCCTCCTGGCGATCCTAAGGGTGAGCTCGAAGACGTCACGAATGGAAATGGGCCGTATCCCAGGGCTTTTCTCGATATGCATCCTTCCAATTCCAATTTTAACCCTCTCCGTATCAACTATAGCGATCCAATTTTCTTGCGTCTTGACAACACCGGTGGCTGGCCGGACGATTGGGTTATTATCCCTGAGAGTTACTTCGAGAATCAATGGGTAAGCTCTCAAAAGAGCGTGCGTCTACAGAAAAATCACTGACAGGGCCATCCATAGATATACTTGGTGGTCGAAGGTCTAGGTGGACAGCATCCTGTATGCATGAACCTCATAGTGTACTCGCCTGAACTTTCGCTAATCTCGAAACAGATTCATGTACATGGCCATGATTTCGCAATCTTGAATACGTCGCCGAACACGAAATACAATGGCTCAACAGTCCAGCTGAATCTTATGAACCCCGCACGACGCGATGTAGTACTGCTTCCTGCTGGTGGCTTCGTTGTAATCGCATTCAGAGCCGATAACCCGGGTTCTTGGCTCGTGCATTGCCACATTGCAGCTCATGCGGGAGGGGGACTGGCTGCGCAGATTCTTGAACGTCGAATAGACGCAGATGCCTTTTGGCCCCATGCAACCTCTCATGCAATTAATGAAACGCGAAAAGTGTGCAAAAAATGGGACACTTGGCAGAAGAATTGCACCAATTGGTATCCAGGAGATGGATCGAGCTGTCCGGCAAATTGCACTCAAAAACATCCAGAGCTGAAAGATCCATTATATTGCTTCCAAGACGACTCAGGCATTTGAGCTCGCCATCTCCTTGAAATTCATCACCCGTGAAATACTTGGCCATGAAGGGGGGGGGGGGGCCAT
>AJFK01000906.1:0-22030 GCA_000467715.1 Hysterium pulicare CBS 123377
CAAGAGTTTGGACTCTGCATGAAGTTAGTTCGATGATGTGGAAAGTGGATAACGATTTTTACTTTCGGTTCGTTCCAACGATCTCAGTCTTTACGGCATTCTATTCCTTACGCTCTTCTGTCGAGGTTATTGTACTTCGAAGCCGTTGTTATTCGTGGTACGGTGAGAGGCTGAAGAGATCTTTCGAACACAGCGTAGCTCTCTAGAAAACTATATAAGATCTCTATTGTTAAATTCAATCGTATCTTCTAACTAGCTCTCTCTATGATCTATCATGTGGTTCACTCTATTAACAATAGAGGCTAGATATTATTACTAATAGTCTCACAAGATGAGCAAATCCAGATAAGAGAGGCACTGTCTGCAAAATGTGAGCCAGCGGTCCAATATGGATTTTGTTGAAGTGCTGATTGAAGAAGGGTAGAAGGCCAGGAGGACAACTCAGGGGTTGTATACGGATTTTAACCGAGGCACAGGCGACTATTGTAACTACTCCAACACATTTACACTGCTGTAGCCCAATAAAGCAACACATATTCCGGAATGTTTAATGCATTTACGACGTTGGATTCCCAGCTAGCAATCCATGACGGAATATCTCAGTCCTGTTCCGATCTGGCGCATGGGAACACCCAGGCACCTGACTAACCTCATCTAGCCTAGCCAAAAAAAACCCAAAAACATCTGCAAGAAAATTCATGAAGCAAAAAAATCGCAAAAACATACAACAGCTGGTATTCGCTGCTGGTCACCCACGCAACTACTAATCAGCCGGTCAACTGCTTAAGTACACAAGAGCGGACGGGTTTGACTGTTCTCAGTTGCCTTTGGTCGTATGTGACAGAGATTAATAAAATTTTTAGTTATAACCAGATAATTTTGACAATTTCAACGCTGTGCTCTTATCATCGACCTCAAGTACCGTTAGCTTGCTGCTAACAATCTATCACTTCCGTAACATAGCAGTACTCCATCAGTGCTGAATGCTATCTTAATGCATAGAAAATATTGTCGACTCTGAAGCGTCATCCGTTAGGGAATAGATTGAACGTAGAACAAGAATCTATGTAAACAAGCTCTGAAAAACAAACGAACGATGATCTAACGAAGTAAGAACGTTCACTACCACTAGTAATAATACTCGTTTCCATGCAATCCCTCGTTGCCGTCGTGTTCATACCCCTCGCATTCGTATACCTCACTATCATTTCCCTCATCATCGTCCTCTTCGGCATCGTCATCTTCGTCCTCATGGTAATATCCCTCGACGTCGTTTTCCTCATCCCCATGAGAGTCTTCATGCAAATGATGGCCTCCTTGCCCATGAAAGACTTCATGCCCATGGAACTGTTCGTACCCATGAAGGTTTCCATTCTCATGAAAGTCTCCGTGCCCATGAAGGTCTCCATGCTCATGACTCTGTTCATGCCCATGAAAGTCTCCATGCTCATGAAAGTGTTCGTGCCCATTTCCGTCTTCGTATTCGTCTTGCGATTCTTCATGCAGCAATCTCTCTCTGAAATGCGGCTCCTCAAGTGGCAATCCTCCTCCATGTTGTGGTCTCTCATATGGAAGGTCTTCTCTGAGTTGGACACCACCTCCGTATTGCCAATCCCTTACATGTGACGACTCCTCGTATGGCAAATGAGCTCCGTGGTTCCAATTTGGTCGACGTTGCAAATCCACTCCATGCTGGAAATCTTCTTCGATATACGATTTCCCTTCATAGTGTGGTTTCGAATTTCGTGAGTTCTTTATGTCTTGTAATTCGATTATGTGCTGTGGCTCTCTTTCAGTTGATGACTTTTCGTTACGTTGTGATCCTTCCTTATGTTGCGGTTTGGAGTTCTCTCGTGAACCTGGAAATCGGGAATTCTCACTTTCTAGCAGAGTGATCACTGCATAGTATTCGCTTGCTTTTTAGTGCTCGCCCATTTTCAAGCAATATTGTCTACCTCGCAAAGCATAATCAAGCGGATTCATCCCATGAGTATCACTTGAACTCTTGCGGACTCCACATATCACCATCAAGTATTTTGAGATGTCAAGACCACCTTTCTCTGCAGCCCAAGAAAGCGGGGTGCGACCGCCGGCATCGTTCATATTGGGATCAGCGCCAGCGAGGAATAGGGTGGCCAGCACATTCACCTGAGAGCCTTCTACAGCCAGTGAAAGTGAAGTTCGGCCATCCTTGTCCCTGCTATTGACATTAACACCCCCGTGGTCGAGAAGTAATGCAACCGATTCTACCCTGCTGTTTAGAGCAGCAATAGCAAGCGGTGTTCGGCCATTTGTGTCTTTGGATTCGGGGTTTGCTTTGCCATCTGCAAGCAGTATGCCCGCAACTTCAATGTGTCCTCCAGAGATGGCTGCCGAGAGCGGAGTTCGGCCGTGCCTATCCTTCTGGTCGAAAGACTTCATGCCGGTGCTGAGGAGCATGTTAACCACATTTTTATGGCCACATTCAGCAGCCAGCATGAATGCAGTTGAACCAGCTACGCTGTTCAAATCCAGTTTTCCCTCTTCAAGGAATAACTTCAGGAATTTGACGTGACCTTTTTCCGCGGACCATTTGAAGAATGACCATTTCGTGTCGATATTATCCAAGGCCGCCCTTCCCGTCATCAGCAGAAACAAATGTAAGATCTCATTGCCCGGTTTCATCATGAATGATGTCACCGCCCCGTAGTCGGAGAGCACGCGACTGTCCGAACTGCAGTTTGTACGAACGAGATCCGTGTGTAGTTCCTCGACGGTCTCGATAAAGCTTTCACACATCTCATCATATTTCTGAGGTGCCGAGCGCTGATCGAGGAAATGGAAAGGCCGGGAGGGGTTATTTAACTCGGTTCTGAAAAACGTCCGGATGGTATCGGTGTTCCTCTTCGCCAGTGCAACGAATAATGGAGTTGCGTACAGCTCCTGCTCGGGTTTGAGATACGAAAAGCGATTCGGATGCGCTGCGATAAGATCGGACATATTCTGTTCGGCCAGGGCATAGAGCAAGTAGCAGCAATCACAATCGTCGCTGTCGCAGCAACCACAATTTCCATCACCTTCGGCCCCACCATCATTATTATCTTGTTCTTCGCCTCCAATCTTTCCAGTGGCTCGGTCAGTAAGCTCAATATCATTTCCTTCATGGCTTTGATTATCACTCTGATCATCGCCTTGATCATCGCCTTGATAGGAGGGGTACTCAGTAGCAATTGTAGCGCCACCTAGCAACCCCACTCCTACCCCAACTCCAGCAGCAAGTTTTGCAGCGTCGTTGTTTGGTTCAGGATTGTGCTGCCACTCTCGTTCCGATTGTTCGTGGTCTAACTGATCTCCCTGCCGTGGCTCATTCTGTTGATGTGCCCATTGTTCGCGTTCCCATTGCTCTTGCTCTACTTGTGCTTCTTGCCATTGCTGGTTCTGTTGATGTTGCAATTGCTGGGGATCTGGTTCTTGTTGCTCTGAGTGCTCTGGATTTGAGTGCTCTGGATTTGGCTGCTGTGAATCTGGTTGCTGTGGATCTGGTTGTTGAGCATCCGGCTTCTTTGGGTCCGGCTGCTTTGCATCCGGCTTCTGAGCATCCGTCTTCTGAACATCCGTCTTCTGGACATCCGACTTCTTTGCACATGGACGTTTCGGATGTGGTTGTTCTTGCATCGGTATCGCCCCCTCACTCTTCCGGTCATGTTGGACCTGATGCTTGTGTTTTTCGCCTTCAACATGATGTCGCTCTTTCGACGGCTCTTGCTGGCTCTTCGCGAAGTCTTTTCCTGATTTGTTATGCTGCTTTTGAATCTCAAGCTGCTGCTGACTCTCTTGAGTCTGTTGCATGTTGCGGGGTTGCTTCGTTTGGCTTCGATCTCCGTTCTGAGGCGAATTTCTCAGTTGATGTATGCGCTGCTGTGGCAGAGGCGTGGTATCGTGAGATGTAGGATATTGATGACTAAGCATGTGCTGATACGCGGGTGCGTTTTGGTGTCTTGAAGGTTGTGGGTGACCGGGTGTACTCTGATGGTTCAAAAGTTGTGAACGGTTAGGTTCACTAAAACCTCTTGGAGGTTTTGGCCAATTAACTGTAGTCGGATTCATTAAAGGTTGTGGATTAGCTGCAATTTAATCTCTTGGAGTTTTTGAACCGTTTGCTAAGGTCCTGTCTCTTCGGTGTTGGGAAAGGTTAACCGCGGTCTGAGCTCTAGCAGGTTGTAGACGGCTAGCTGTATTCTGAAATCTTGGTCGTTGTAGATCGTCAACTACACTGCTCCGAATTTTCGGTGTTTGTGGACGACCAGCTGCATTCTGAAGTCTTGATCGTTGTAGACCGTCAACTATACTTTGAAGTCTCGGTGGTTGTGGATGGTACTCCATTTGGGCAGTTGGCTGAGGCGCGGTATCATTTGTAGCAATCTTTTGGTGGCTCGACGTATTCTGGTATGTAGTGTGTGAAGGCGGAGGCTGATGTTTTTGCGATTTCGGGAGGTTCGCCATTTGAACGACTTATTTGGGCTGTTTATACACTGGCCGAGGCACAGTGGGACCGTGTTGTTCATTGCTGTTAGGATTCATGATTGACGGATGGACGTAGTGAAGGGGAAACGGCGAATGACTTTATGGTCAATGGGATGATTACGAAGGAAAAAAAGACGAGTAGAGAGCAATTCCCGAAAGTTATGTGTACCGCAGGGTTAAAAATATGTAACAAAAGAGAACAAACATTTCGCTCTAGAAAGCCGCTCTGTAAATAGAATGAACATCTCTTACACGGCTGGCCCCAACTGCAGGGCAACGTCCTTCGGCGCCGCCGCTGAGGCTCAACTGCGGCCACTGCACAAGAGCAATGGCGTGCATGCATATTTCAGAACATCTACCTAATTTTCGAGGCTTAGAGAGCCTAAACATAGGAGATGGCGCTGTTGGGCGATGAAGAACTTCCGCCTAAAGGGCGTCTTACCCACCCAACCCTCTCCTCGTACATCTTGTGGCGTTTTCCTTTGGTTAGAAAACATCATCGTTGAAGGAAGTGAAACAGGCGTTATGGCGCTGAAGAATGTTGTCAAGATCAGAAGGACTAGAACGTGCGTGCCTTCAAATGCAGAGGTGCTGATTCAGCATTTAGTCAACTGCCACTCACCTCACGCCCCCATTAATGACGCCCTGCCGCGCCGCATCATTTGATGGATACCCGTGTCGTCTAGCCCTCCGCAATGGCTCCAAATCCCGTCCCAAGCGCACGTCGACAGTGATCCGCCAAAGCACATGTCCAAAACGAGGAGAGCACTGATCACGTGCCTAGTTTAACCATGAGGCTGCTGGTTACTAGCAGCAACCCTGAATGCCTCGCTGCCTAGGTATGTCGGAAAACTGGATCCTCGTTATCTAACGATAAGCTGAACTGCTAGCCGTGGATTGCACCATATTCCAGCAGGTGACGGCTACCTTACCCCACTTCCGCCGATGTCGTGATCGCGAAACGACCAGGACTCCACTCAACAGCTTCATCGCAATTGTAATCATTAGCATGACATGTCAGCATCGACTATCCTCCTTGGTTTAGCTATATATTTTCTTCTCAGATAACCTCTCTACTCCGGGTTTCATCTACTAACTTTCACTTAAGTTTAGATCCGTTTCATTATCACGTCTCATATTAAGGTCCTAGTCATCTTCTTAAACTCCGTATAGCAGACTTACTTGCCGCCTATCTTCGTGAGGAATATTATTTTTATACCTAGGAATGAGGCTATAAGAGCAGTCACGTGATATACTTTCTTATACCTAGTAGTAGAAGAAGAGTTTGGTAAAGCTCAACTACGCGTAAAGCGGTGATTAATTTAAAGCTCTCGTTTATGGTTGATTTCATTGAATGATGTAACGGTGTTTCTTTGATTTTGCGTAGCAGTACCTCGGGAAAACAGCAAGCTTATCTACGCCTGTGCATGCGTCACTGCAAGGTCTTCGCTGCTTCTTGCCTCACATACACACCTCTCCTCTGAGATAACGGAGGCCATGGCTAGCTCTACTGCGCCCGATCTGAGTTTAACCACCCTGCTAAAATCCTCCATTCCCGCCAACGGTCGCGATGCTTTACGAGACTCCATCATTCCCAACCTCATCCGCTGCATTGCCTCTATCGCTGCGGCTCTGCGCTCCTCACAGCACATATCACTTGCTGGTACCGCAAACGCGTTTGGCGACGACCAGCTGAACGTTGATGTCCTTGCCGAGCGCATCATCCGCGGGGCCCTCGCAGAATGCCCTGCTGTCCTCACAGCCTCCAGCGAAGAGGACCCCTTAGAGCGACCGGCTCGTGATGGTACAGTCGCAAATGAGGAACAGAGAGAACAATACACGGTTGCCTTCGACCCTCTCGATGGTAGCTCTATTATTGCCCCGAACTGGACTGTTGGAACCATCGTAGGCATCTGGGACGGCCCTAGTGCCCTCCACCAGGCGCCGTCAGTGAAGCAGATTGCTGCCATTTTGGGCGTCTATGGACCTCGCACGACTGTCATCGTTGCCCTGCGCGTTCCGGACTGCGCTCCAGCTTGTTTCGAGCTTGGACTTGGGAGCAAGCCTGACGAGCTCGCTTGCGACGTCAATCGCAGCGAAATAAGGCTGCTGAAGGCGCCGTTCAAGACTCGCTATTTTGCACCTGCCAATCTGCGCGCGGCGGCCGAGGATGAGAATTACATGCGTCTCATAACGCATTTCGTGCAGAATAAGTATACTTTACGTTACAGTGGTGGCTTAGTCCCAGACATTGTGCATGCTCTCGTCAAGGGCCACGGTGTTTACATCTCACCAGTAACCGGCGTGAGCAAGGCGAAGCTACGTCGTTTGTACGAACTGGCTCCGATTGCATTGGTCGTGGAATGCGCAGGTGGAGCTGCTGTTGACCCCGCAAGTGGCAAGGCAATATTGGGGGAAGTGATCAAGGATTGCGATGAGAGAGCAGGATTGATTTGCGGGACTGCGGCAGACGTTGACTTTGTAACACAGGCGTTACTTGGTGATCGGTAGTAACATCCATGTGCACTGGGATATACTTCACCGGTTGCGGTAGATATGCTTCCCTTACTATTGTTAGTTCCCGTCGGCGTGAAAATATCATCTGGACTCAGGGACCAACTGTGAAGGTAGCACGCCTCTCGAGACATATTCCAATGGTAATTTTCCGGATATCCTCAATCTTTATGCCTTATAGAAGGGTTATACACATGATAACATATGGCATGCTGTCATCTTAGCATTACTACGTGGCCCGCTATTCCGGGCCATTTCCAGCTCCCTTTATTCCGTGAGACTACCCAAAAGGGGGCGTGAATGCTGCACATAAGTTTATAGAACTGCTCTATTATCACGGGGCGCCAAATGTATTGGAAGGTAGCTCAGATCTCTGAAATTTCTTGATGGCCACTCAAATGCGGCAATTGGTCCCCCGTTTTTAGGGCTTGTGCATTCACATGGGTGCCATATAGTAGAGCCTTTTCCCTCACTTTCGATCTGAGAACACGCATCTTCACACAACAAAGTCTTTGAGATGTATGCTAATTTCGGACACCGTCGCAAAGCCCAAGCTCTGTGGACGGCTGAAAAACAGATCGCTCCGTGTATATACCTCTGTGAGTCGAAGGAATGATGAGTGCAATGACATTGCGTTGAGATCTATGCTTCTCCAGTGACCTCCACGTGCCACCTCTTATGCTGCTTGTGTCCGCCATCGCTCCATGGAGTAGCAGATTTCGCTCCGCCTTATCTCTTTAACGTACTTTTCGTCCAATAAGTACTCCTACGATCATGCTGCTGCTACCTGAACCGACACCGGCACCACAAAAGCAACATCGAACTTCGAGAGCCTAGGATATCGGCCAATTATGAGAATCGCATGGTAGTATTGCATGGACACCTCAGTAGGGTGAGCGTGGGCGGGGTCCCACGTGCAATAAAAATCCTGCTTACTTTCAAAGTGATAAGGCTGGCTTATTCGGATGTTGTAATCAGGCCATCAAATATCCAGTTCGCTCCGTTCTCTTAGCCAGTGCCGCTCTTTTTCACCTCCGTGACAATGTCTGACCAGGATGCCTCGACCCTGCGCGTCTACCCGCTCGTTATGGTTCGTCAATGGTCTGCTGTCTTTGTACCTCGATCCAATCTTGCTAATTATACGAACCGTTAGGTGAGACCGAGTGGACGAAGAACGGTCGCTATACCGGAACCACGGAACTGCAGCTCACAGATAACGGTGTGAAGCAAGTACTTGGTACGAGCAAGCGCCTCGTTGTGCCTGACAAGCTGATCGATCCCTCTCGCCTGGTTCGAGTGTTTGTTAGCCCCCGAAAGCGCGCAAAGATGATCTTTGGCCTGCTCTTGAAGGACAAGGACGATAAACTTCTGATCGAGGAGAGCATGGTGACCGTGACGGAAGAGATAGCTGAGTGGGACTACGGAGCCTATAAAGGACTTTTGATCAGCGAGATCCGAATGCGCAGAAAGGAACAGGCTCTGGATAAGGACATGGAGTGGGACATATGGAGAGATGGGTGTGAAAATGGAGAGTGGGTCATTCTTTCCTCCAATTTTGACAATGTTTCGAAGTTCTTATTCTGATTGACTCTACAGGTCCGCACAGCAACTCACCGACCGCTTGGATGGATTGATTCAGAAGATACATGAAATCCAAAGGCCATATATGCATGGCGAAAACCGGCAGATGTTATGGTTGTCGCCCAAGGCCACATCTTGCGTGCATTCACCAAGCGTTGGCTGGCTCACGTACCCCATGCCAACGCCGGTATCTTTGATGATGTCGCCAGGCGCAATTGGAGTCCTGAGGTAAGTTCTCCTATAGAACGAGGCTAAAGTTATCACCCATTTACTCACTTTTGCCAAGTTATCAAGACCATCTAATTGATTAATTGAAGAACCAGGTCTGTATATTGGCATGTCACTTCCGTTCGAGAACTAGTTAGACGTAGAATTAGATTCAACGCCCAAGAAGGCGATTGTTGTTGCGACATTCTCTATTTATACTTCAGATTCAACTCGCTTACATTAACTCCACCGATTTAGTTAGGAAGTTTCCTGTAGCGTGTCTATTACTTTTTGAAATACAGATATTGGTGAAATACTATCTTATCTGCAAAGCAACATGTGTTAGTATTATTTTAATTTATTAATTTACGAATAGGGATTGCAACCATGCTGATCATGGCTGGAGAGGCTATTCCGTTTTGGGATCGCCGAGCTCATTTCTCCGCAGCACTCCGAAGCTGGCTTAGCAGCCTCCTATGCACACATCGCCTTGAAATTCGTAACATCGATATAAAGAATATTACTCGACGTTACAGTACAAGTCAAAACCGTCGCCGTACTACTCGCCACAAACCCACTCGGCGCCGAAACGCTCTGCCACGACCCAATAGCCGCCGTCAAAACTGTCGTAAACGAGAACTGCGACCCAGCAGCAGTACATGTGAGCGCGGCACCGGTGCCACGCGCTACAACCTTGAATGCTAGGCTCAACGAATACGTGATCCCAGGCGCAGTGACCAGCGTTTGGCTAAGGCTGACGGTGCCGGCCGAGGAGATGGAAAGACGCGCGCAGTAGGGCGAGTACATGCAGTTAGTGTCGAAGCCTTGCAAGCCGCTGCCGGTGCGGGAAGTGGTCCAGGGGCTGAGGACCGGGCCGCCGGAGCCGGTGGAGTCGAGACCCGAGAAGCTGGGGTTGAGAATTATGTTTCCGGCGGTGCAGGTTGGGGCTGGAGTGGATGTGGATGAGGACGTTGAGGAGGCGGCTGCGCTAGTATCACTTGAGCTGGTTGAAGAGGGAACATCGGAGGACGTCGAGCTAGCGGGGGATGAAGAGATAACAGCGGAGGACGTCGAGCTGGCTACGGTGGAGCCCGCGGCGGCCGAAGAAGAGATTTCGGACGATGTCGAGCTGACGGTGGAGCTCGCGGCTGCGGAAGAGCTCGTGATTGAAGAGCTCGAGACATCGACGGATGAGGAGCTCATGATCGACGACGACGAACTGGAGGCTGTTACGCTGCTGGAGATCGACGACGACGACAACTGGAAAGATGAGGCAGATGACGATGGCGTCAGACTGGAAGTCGACACTAGTGTTGATGTAGACGATACCACCTCCAAGGAGCTAGAACTTGAAGATGGCGACGAGGGCACTAGCGAGGATGAAGATGATGCTGAAGTGAGAGTTGATGAGGATGAAGGGGTTGCGATAGACGACGATGAGCTGGTCGATGACGAAATTGAGGTAATGCTGGAAGAAGACGAAACGCTTGACGAGAACGTCGAAGAAACCTGGGAACTCGAAGGAGACGGTGTTGGCGTGCTGGAGGATTGAGTAAGAGTTTGAGTGCTCGAGAACGACGATGAGATTTGAGAGCTGGTACTGAAAATGCTGGAGGTCGAGGATGGCTTGGTGCTGGTGGATGAGAAGCTTGAAGATAGCTTGGTGCTAGTGGACGACTGGCTCGAAGTCCGAAGGGTGCTAGTTTTCGTTGAAGAGGAAGAAGACTTCTTCGACGAAGAAGAAGAGCAAACCGCACCCTTCGCCGCGCTTACTCCATTGCAATTACCAAAGCCACTTTGGCAACCCGTCGCACAGTATGCGCTTGTAGATCCGCACCATCCATACTGCGAACAGCAATTGCCCCATTGAGAGCCTAGGCAGGTGTAGCCCTTTGAACCTCCACAGGTGGCATCAGGGCTGACGGTGCCGCATGCTTGTGATGGTGATGGCGAAGGCGTCGATGAAACCTTGGAGGACGAAGGCGTTGGGGAAGCTTTGGCAGATGATGATGATTTCGCATTGCTAGTACACCTCCCGAACGCAGATTGGCACCCAGCCTCACAATAATCGGAGCTCGTACCGCAGTATCCGTATTGAGAGCAGCATTCGTTGTATTTACAGACCCGAACCGCGGCATTAGCACCGCAGCGGTAGTCGTAATCCGATGCGAGAACTACGTTGGTTGAAAGAAAGACGAAGCATAACGAAAGACTTGTTGAGAGCTTCATGATAAACGAATGTACTGGCTTAACACCTAATGATTAGACAATAAGAGAAATGTGAAGAGCGACGGCGAAGGATAAGTTTGGGAGGCATGAGGGATTTATCCTCCAAACAAGATGTACTAGTCTCTCTGCCACCACCATCGTCGGCCTAAGCAAGTGGCTGACTGAATGATTGCCATAAGCGGCTCCTGTGGGCAGACCTAATAGTCCGACGTAGTCGAATTTGGTTGAAGATGGCCTGAAAGGGGTTTAAGCTTTTTAAACTAGTGCAGGGGCTACAACGCCACAACGCCACTAGTTGTTCAGCCGCATGGCCTGGAAGAAGTTTGTACGAAATCTAGAGAAAGAAAGGCGTCTCGACGCAACCCATACATAGAACGCGAAAAAGATTTGAGAAATGCGGAACTTTGAGAGAAGAGCCTCGGGAAGGCGCCGAAGAGACGGGTGTCGAAAGGTGGACGTGGAAAAGTGAAAGGGAAGATGGAAAAGGGGCAAGCCAACGTAGGGAGATTGATCAACACAAGCCTCGCGCTCGATCCTCTTCTCCCACTAAATGCCAAGCCATCCCGGGTCTCGGCGTGCCACTTGGCGCTACAACACGCGTCCGCCTCTTAGCGTTTTCTGCTATGTTTGTATAGGTAGGATTCACGGATCGTCAACGCTAGTACTCGGGCGCATGGGAGTACGTAATGATCTACAGCGTAAATAGCTTCCAGAGTTGTTGTATTGTAAGTGTCAAAATAGAATATGCCATCTAAGTACTTCCTCTCGCAGCGCTTGCATCGGTGTTCAGCCGGAGGTGGAAAAATGCTGTACAGCAGGAATTCATCAGGAGTAACATCTTAGCTTTAACGCTCGTAGCTACCAATTTTTACATACTATGTCCACAAGCCTGCCAACCCTTCGTTGCGAACCCACAAACCTTGGAGTGTTGGAAGTCCGCGGATTACGTGCCTTGATCACGTAATCTTCTTAATCAGCAGCCTACACTCCTGCTGCCAACTTTGGAATGCAACGACTTTCAAACAATTACACCCCGAATTCACGAATCCACTTCACAATTAGGCTTCAATGTTAACGATTCATCGACCTAGAAAGTATTCCTTCGTCTGTTATCGATCACTGGACCTGCAAAGATGTCAATCCTCAAATTGGATGGCCCTCGGCAGGATGACTAACGATTTATGCGGCGAAAGTTTCGCTGTTGCCAGAGAGAAACAAGCCCAATAATCAATTGAAGAATGCCGAAGATGATGGAAGTAGCGACCTCGGCAGATACGCGTGCTAGGGTCATTATATGATGTGTGAAGGCTGATGTCGATGTGGGTATTTGCGACAGGATTGGATGCTGATTTCAGGGAAGAATTTGGTGTTGCTCGAGGTTGGGATATGTTCACAAGCGACCGATGCTATCTTCATAAGAAGCGCCATGGTAGAGCGGGAGAGTGGCCACCCTTATAGGAGCTGTTTAGGAGTTTTGCAACGAGTATAGGAAGAAAAATGTATGCAGAATCCGCAATGGAAGACATCAGCCTTGCAGAATAGTACTTTTGCTGATATTCCAATCCGGGATACTGCCATTATTGCTTTAGTACTTTTGCGTAGCGCCTAAAGATTCCTACAGCCCTGCGAAATAGTAGTTTTGCAGATATTCCAATCCGGCTTACTGGTGTTCTTGAGATAGTACTTTTGTAAAACGCCCAACGGTCAGCGCGCACAGACCCTCGCGTGGGAGGCGTCATATCCAAGCTCAGCCGCACTTGGTGGGTAATAGGACTTTTGTCCTTCATCCAATTAACGCTCTTCCGACGAATGTCTACTTTTCAGGTGTTTTGTCGTATATGTCCCACAAAGTTTTCGCCAACGCGACATGCAACTCCTGCTTCACTTTTCCTCTTCTTTCAAAAGCAAGTACCTTCCATCTTGAAGTTTGGACCACATGACCAAGGACAAGGTCATCTTATAGACTGACAAGGCTGAGCTTTGCCAACCTCTTCTCTAAGGCTGAGGTGCAAAGAGACGTCAATATGAACCCTCCACCGACCAATACGCCCGTTTTCGACGATTTCGATCCGTCATACCATCCACAGAATGACTACATCTCACAACAACCTTACCAGCTTGATGGAAACTTCTTGGCGCTTGACATTTCGACTCTAGAAATGCAGCCCACTAATGAACAGGTTATGACCAGCCACGGCCACCCACCACTCCGTCCGATCATTCCATCTCTTGTATTTCAAATTGGCAATACTGAACCTCCGCCTGCTATTTCCATGGGTCCACCTACCCAGTCTCGAAAGAGAAAGGCTCCGACTCTGCCTGAAGATGCTGGGGATCCGTACGAGGACGACACTCAGGCTCCACCGGCAATCCCCATGGGTCCGCCAGCCAAGTCACGGAGAAAGAAAGCTCCAACACTACGTGCCGAGGCTTGGGAGCCATGTAAAGAGAGGATCCAGGAGCTCCATATCACGCAGGGCCTAGCGCTTCCAAAGGTCAAGGAGAGGATGGAAATAGAGTTTGGTTTCACTGCTGAGTATGTTTCTCTTTTAAAGCATGAATGAAGCGTATCCTTATTTTACTCAATGACTTACTTGTTCCAGGGTACGCCAGTACCGAACACGCATAACCCAATAGAAATTAGACAAGAACGTCAAGCCTCAGGAGATGAAAGCGATTGTTCGGAAAAGACAGCAAAGGAAGGTCGTTGAAACTGATAAGGCGGAGCTTGTTTTCAAGGTCAGAGGTTCCATCGTGGAGCCGCAAAAGATCGACCGATGGATGAAGAACCACAACGTGGGTGAAAGCCTCATATATGCTCCTAGTCCCGCCGCATGTAAGTGAATGTAATAGATGATGCCTTCATTCGAACACTGACATTTCAAGCGACCCCATCTGCCGTATATTGTCGAACAGTCTCCGACCGCGGTTCTTCAGTCCCAAGTCCCGCATATTCAGCACCAAGTCCGACTTTCTCTCCGATGCCCTTCACGCCTGCTGCCCATAGTCCCCAGGTATCCTCCCCCGCTCTCTCCATTTCGAGCCTAGTCCGGCCTCAAAATAGCTCTTTCGCGGGGCAAAGTCCGGCTCCTATCTATCGTTCTCTTCCAAACTTGCTACCGGCCACTTTCTCCGCTCTATATATCTCCCAAGACCGATTCTCATCAGTACAGCCATATGTTCCAGGATCCACGTTACCGCTAGAGATAGGACCTACTGCACCGGGCTCTGTACAAGATCGGTACAGGCAAGAAGACGAAGATCGCTTGCGGACAGAACTATCCAAAATGGAACTTGTCCACGGGGATAGTGCCTCCACGACTCTAAACGTCTTATTCGAATTGGCAGATGTACTTCTCGACCAAGGAAGGTACAAATCCGCAGAGGAAGTCATTCGTAGATTAGTAGAAGGTCACCAAAATACGAATGGAAGCAACGATATCAAGACACTTGAGGCCTTGATCTGTCTTGGACAAGTATTGAGTTACCAAGGATTCTATCGTAAGGCTGAGAAACTGTTCAAACAAGTACTTCGATCGGAAAAGGACATACTAGAAGACGAGCATCCTTCCAGACTTACCACCGTGGGTGAATTGGCATTGGCGTATAAAGATCAAGGGCGATGGAAGGAGGCTAAAGAGCTAGAGGTGCAAGTATTAGAGATAAATAAGCGGGTGCTTGGGGAGGAGCATCCAGAAACACTAATCAGCAAGAGCAACTTAGCGTTAATATATTCAGAACAAGGGCAATGGAAGGAAGCTGAAGAGCTAGGGGTACAAGTATTAGAGATAAATAAGCGGGTGCTTGGGGAGGAGCATCCAGAAACACTAATCAGCAAGAGCAACTTAGCGTCAATATATTTAGATCAAGGACGATGGAAGGAGGCTGAAGAGCTAGAGGTACAAGTATTAGAGATAAGTAAGCGGGTGCTTGGGGAGGAGCATCCAGAAACACTAATCAGCAAGGGCAACCTAGCGTTAATATATTCAAGACAAGGGCAATGGAAGGAGGCTGAAGAGCTAGGGGTACAAGTATTAGAGATAAGTAAGCGGGTGCTTGGAGAGGAGCATCCAGATACGCTGATGAGCATGTACAACCTCGCATATACTATAAAGGACCAAGGCCGCAACGAAGAGGCTCTCTCGCTAAACCAAAAATGCTTTCAACTACAGAAACGGGTCCTTGGCTCTCAGCATCCACACACTCAGCTTTCACTTAAAACTCTGACTAAATGGCAGAGGGAGAGCACGGAGACAGGACTCGAAAGTGATGTGGATTTGTAGAATAGTGAATATCGAGCAGAAGTTTCTGGGTGTTGTTTACCGAAAGTGTCCTGTAGGTATGCCAAGTTAGAGTGGTATGTATATTCTGCAGCAGTAAAGTTACATTGGTCCTTTTGGACGGAGGCAAGCCGGATGGAGGTTTTGGCAGTCAAAGGGTTGTCTTTTCCAAGAGTACTCGAGAACGTGGCTAATGCCTCTTCCAATAGACTAGAAGCATCGTCGAATTTTCCTTGGTGTTGTAGACATACAGCTAGATCATTCATGCAGGTCATGGTATCAGGGTGTCCACGGCCACGGAGTTTTTCCAGCCCCTTAAGACAGTTTCGGTGGTAGTTCTCGGCTTCTTCGTAGTGGCCCAACTTGTCCAAAGCTAAAGCGAGGCTGACCTGGCTGGAGAGTGCATCAGCCGACTCGTAGTCTGATATTAAATCCCCTAGCTCTAGCTCGTCTTTGTGGACTGCGAATGCATCGGCATATCGTCTGAGACCTTGCATGATAAGGCCTGTTAGACCTATAGTGTTGATTGTGTCCGGGCTTTTGGGATTGATGAGCTTGAATGATTCAAGCACCTCTGTAGCTAGAACCATAGCCTCTTGATATTTTCAAACGGCAAATAAAACTCGGGCTAGGTAGACCTGGCAATTCAGAGTGTCTCTATGCTTATTCGTGAGCAGGCGAGACCGAATGTTCAAAGCTTCCCGGATCGAGGCCTCAGTTTCTTGTAGCCGTCCAAGCTTAAGCTCGTATTGGGTAACCATCTCTAGGAGCTTGGCCCGGGCCAATAAGTCATCGTCATTGATTGCGTCCAGTGACAGAACTCTCTTCGCATGAGGCAGTAGCTCGGCACATGTATGCCAGCTGTTGTACTGATCTTTGGGAAAGAGCCGAGCAATAAGTTGCAAAGCCATGGACGCAAAGCAGTATCTGTTGCCTTGGGATTCAAGCCAATCATGTACGAATATTTGCACAAGGCGGTGAATAGCGTAAGATCTTCCTTCCTTAAGAGGCCAGATGAATGCCATAGCTCGAAGCGAGGATATTGCCTCGCTTAGTGCCAATTTATCAGTAAAGCCCTGCGCTATAAAGGAGACGGGGATGTTGTCTGGGTCCAAGAAACTCATCACCGACAGCACATCGACTGCCAATGGGTTTCTCTGCTTTGTACAGTGGAGGGATATTTTCCAGGTTGAATAGATAGATTCCCAACCCCTGTCTCTCGTCGAGTCTGTGTTCTCGTATTTCAGTACTCGTCCTGTTGTCATTTGGTCTTGAAAATAGTCCAAATAATCGGACATAGAGACGTTGTAGGAGTCCATATAGGCAGCTGTCTGTACTATAGCCAGGGGGAGATATCCGAGAGCCTCTGAAAGTCTAGCAAGCTCAAGCTCACTCTCTGGCTTAGTATTGGAGTGAAGCATTGTCCTCATACGACTAGTGGCCTCCGACTCGTTGAACTATGAGACGTAGAAAATATCTTTGACTAGTGAGACATTCTTCGCAAATTGAAATGTCCTAGTCGTGTAGAGGATGGACCCGTGCAAGCATTTTGGCATATAATCGACCAGGGCCCTGGACGTCGCACCTTCAGATTTTAGAAACATATCGGGGTCATCAACGTTGTCAACTATCATAAGCCATCTGCCAGCACTTTCACTCTCCAACCAGTGCTTGACTCGGAGCATGAAAAGGGAATCTAACCGTGCACTGCCGAGGATGTCACATTCGACGGCAGTCCGGTGATAGGATTCCTCAACAGCGCTCAAGCTAGCACCATTCACCCAGAATACAGAAATCCCGGGATCTCTATCCTTGACTTGATGCGCAAATTGAATGGCAATCTGCGTTTTCCTTTAGCGGCCGTCAGTTAAAAGCAGTAGAAGCCATGCTACAGGTTAATTTACCCAATGCCACCCAATCCATAGAGCGATAAAATGAGTTGGTTATCGGTATTTGAGTTCATTCTAGAGTGTAGTCTTTGAAGTAATTCTTGTCGGCCAACGAAATTCCGAGTGCGCTGTAGGGGGACTAAGAAGCGCGGGTTGCCGACAAAATTCCGGACGTAGTAGGCGCCTGCATGGGCGTGAGTGGTGCCATCCCGTTAGCGTTCAAGTTGACCTCACCAGCAATGAGAATTGCAAGTTCTCCGTATTTATCTTTTGCATCAAGCTTCATGAAGTCGAGAGTATCGTCAACAACTGCCGGTGTACGCTTGACTAGGGGTATGTCTTTCCTTGGTAAATTAAGTTGCTCCAGGCAATCACGCCAGGACTGTTGCATTGCTGAATGAAAATTGGATGATGCCAATACCCCATATGGGCTGACAAAGCTCTCGTTCCAGTGGCCCCGTTGAATGCATTCATCAAGGATGTCTATGGCAGTTAGCCGCGTAGAAGAATTAGCGGTGTAACACTTCAAGACGAGGTCTCGAAGCTCGGTCGAATAGCTGATGGGAAGCTCTGGTAGTGCGGAACTGTAAATTAAGCTGTCTGGGGGAGTTTGGAGGCTCATAAGATTCCATATAGTGGCCCCGAGCGAGAATATATCGCAACCAGTGATCCACTTGAAAGATGGACTGCCGGGATGAGAGGGACCCACCGGAACTTCCTATGTGTATAATCTAGTAACATAGAACGCCGTCCAATCGAAAGTTACGCCTACAGGAGCAGTAAATCCGTATGATCCGATATTTCTAGTCGTAGCGATATTCAAAGGAACACTGAAACCAAAGTCCCCAAGCAGGACAGTTGGATAGACGCGAAGTTTGTCGCCGTCGAGAGAAACGTGTTTTCTCCAACTCGTATCGTGGCTGTGCCAGGGAGGGTCACTCAGCAGGACTGCAAGCAAGCAGATTAGTATCAATAAGAAATTCCCAAGGAAGATAAACTAACCATTTCTTGGTTTGATATCGCGATGAATGATAGCTACATGACTGAGTTTCCTAGAAAAGGTTATCCTCTCCGTATTCCAGGTCACTATCGGGTTCTGTGTAGCGAGATCGAGGAGTTCCGCGTGAACCAATTCTGCCCCATCGGACAACCACTGAAGGCTCCACACGCAACTGCAATCATCGCCCGGGCTGATTTTAATCTGAGAGAGCGACGAGGACCTGAATCTTGTATAATTGAGGAAAAGGAGTTTCGCGGCTAGCTTTAAATATAATCGCCGCTTGCGCGTGGTTGAGCTTAATCAAACTCTTCTTCGAGTTTCGCGGCTTACCCTCCAGTCAAGCGTACGAAAGAGCTGTAGACCTTGCCAGAAATCTGCAATTCTTTAACCCTTCTGGTGGACTACTTGAGCTCGCCGGATTTCAGGTCTTGCACTCATCACCACTGGCGAACAATCGCTTCCAATACGTCTTTTCCTTTCCAAAGGACCGTATGAACCCGCGCTCACTTCGTGACATACTACTTGATCCCATCAATAAGCCACTGCCACCAATACCACGGAATTATCGCTTCATTCTTCCACGTAAACTAGCAGAGGCAGTTTATCATGTTCATCAGCAGAACCTTGTCCACAAATGTATACGGCCGGAGTCCATCCTGCTTTTCGAGCCTGCGCCTGGCGACTCGCCTGAACTGAAATATCCGAAGGTGATCGGAGTTCCGTTCCTTGTCGACTGGCAACACGTTCGAAAGACGATCGAGGTATCTAGACGACACGCGTATGACGACTGGACCATGGCGATATATCAGCACCCGGATCGCCAGGCGCAGCCTGGGAGTGTAGCTGAGTCCAAATACAATATTGGCCACGATATCTATAGCCTCGGAGTCTGCCTCCTTGAAATTGGGCTATGGGATTCTTTCGTCCTCTACAATGGAGGACCCCCAAATTTTTCCCCTCTCATATCTGACGCGAAGAGAAAATGGGAAAGCAAAAATGACATAGCCAGCCAAGCCCTGACGGAGTCACAGATTGAGCAGAAGGTATTTATAACACTTGCCGGAGACCGTCTTGCCTATGAGATGGGTGAAGCCTACTCGAAGCTGGTGATCAAGTGTTTAACATGTATCGAGAGGGGATTTGGCAACGTGCTCAAGTTCGTGGACAATGAAAGCCGTGACTGGGATGAACAAGGTATCATGTTTATTCAGGAGATTCGAAAGGAACTTACGAAGGCGAGCACAATGGGCAGTGGGATATACAACTTGATTTCGTAAATCGCCAACGTTGACATCGACTGATTCTCGGGGCAGCGATTAGTATTGTGAGTAGGATTTCATTGTTTAGCCCTTGCTATAGTTTCTAATCGGTATCAAACTCAATTTTTATGCCAAATATCAATGTAGATTGAAAAAATGGAGGTCGAAAGAAGTGGAGATAAGATTTATTTAGCCTATGCGATACCGAGTATACGCCGTAGGCTAAAGCGTTTCTACGGCCTTCTCTAAACATCTTCGTAAACGTCTCTATCACTTACACCTATTAACCATATCATATAAAGCAAAATCGCCGATACAGACGCCAGCGTTTTCTCGAGATATCGCGTTCCTAACTACCTGCCAAGCATTGATCCTGTACCTTTTACAAAGTCTCCCCACTCCCTAGTATTCCTGAATCAATTAGGAACAGGTCACAGCCTCGGTATCATGATGCAGGCCTGGCGTAGCGCTAACAACACCATCCACATAATATCGGCTGGGACACAAGCATGCAGCCAGTGCTCGTCGTTATGAGCTACTAGTTTCCGAAAAAAAGACAGTATCTGAGAATCTAGTTTCAAGGTAAGTTATACAAAAGCCTATTATTGGCGTCAATGTGTATTGGACCAGATGCATCTTACCAAACAGACAACTTGGCCGGAGAGCAGATAGGTCGCCAAATAGAATCTTGCATTAGAGGTTAAGAATTCATAATCCTGATTACGACATCTGGAACATGCAACAGTGACAATTCACTCGCATATTATGTAGCTAGAAAGCGCGGGTTCCAGGATCGAGGAGTTTGGCGGTGATGAAGGGTGTGTACTATCTACGGAGCATCAGATTATGAAGACCGTGCGCCTTGTCGAAAGGGATTGGAATGCGAGGACATGCTTGTCGGAGAAAAGCGAGAAGGCATATTTCAGTGCGCTGCAGGTTTGGAGGCAGCGGTGTGGTATATGAGGCAGATACTGAACATCTTCGACAATGACCACAGCTAATGCGACACTTCTCGTACGCAAAAAGACTATATCGCTGATGTCACAATATGATGGCATTGCATTGTCAAGTCAACCCTTCATCATGAGTATGATTGCGGTACTGTTTATGAGATTCAAGTTCGTGCCAACTATCTGGGGCAAGTACTCGCACTGCCACACACCCAGCAAAGGAGTGTTGTTTCGGCTACTGAATGTCAGCCCGCGACGACGTCGGATGCCGAATTTGCAATTTACAACGGGGGTTCGTAAAGCTACGTTCCAATTTCTATAGGCCATGTGTGAGTGGTCGTCAGCTAAAGCACGGATCGAAGCCGGGCGGTCAGTATCAGAATGTCTCTTCTCACGGATGCGAACATTTGCGCCCTTGAACGGAACTTCGACATGCGAAGACCCGGAAGTGAGGAAATAGATGAAGTGCTGATGGACCTCAGCATGGCGCTAGTATTCAGAACCGTGGACAATGGATAAGACGGGAAGACGGGAAGATTCGGCAGCGAGAACCAAGAGCGAAGCCCGACGAACCTCAGCATAGATATTCAGAACGGTGAACGATGGATGAGACGGAAAGGCTGAACGCGCGGAATAGGATGTCTGCAATGCGTGACTATCCGAGTGTTGCCGTTCGTGAATTTCACTAGCTCTCGGAAGTAAATGTTGATGCTTCGCCGGATGAGAGTATGCAGTGAGAGAAAATAGGGAGTATGTCGGACGTTCATTCAAGCATTGGGTGACGTGCAGTGAGACCCCGACGTCAAGAGTGGCGGTGACATGCATCTCGCCCGAGAGAACTCTGGGTTACAATGTGCCCACCGCGCTGATGATCTCCTGCCTTCATGTCAGCAACAGGGGCATTCCAATCGCCTACCAAGTATCAGCGGAAGCAGGTCCGTGGGCAGCTCGTAAGTTTGATTGCAGATACA
Organism: Hysterium pulicare CBS 123377; assembly: GCA_000467715.1. Classification (NCBI taxonomy): domain Eukaryota; kingdom Fungi; phylum Ascomycota; class Dothideomycetes; order Hysteriales; family Hysteriaceae; genus Hysterium; species Hysterium pulicare. The sequence goes on from AJFK01000906.1 coordinate 21,384, forward strand.
CAAACTTGTGTATGTTCCCCATGTTAGTCGCCCGTCTTCGTTTCCCATAAAGTTTCACCCTTCATTTAATTATCTATTGATCAGCTACAACGGATAAGGGTAGGGTTGCCTGTTTCGGGAACGCGGAGATGAAAGCCTTGGAGCCTGATGTGTTGTTTGCTTGATGTTCAACGTCCCAATGTGGAAGGCGGGAAATTCATGGTAAAGCGAGCCAATAAAATAACGTAACAGTGTGGGCGATATTTTTTCGGGTTTGCAGCGGAAAGCGAAATAGCGGCCTGTGTGTACCTTCTAGTGTGGTAGCACCCTCGGTACGGCGCGACGGGAAACGGCTGAGACGGATGCGCGTCAGAGTATCTAGGTATAAAGAAGAAAATAAGCTGCAAGACTAAGACTAAGAGAGCGGGGTCTTTAGTATTACCAAGGACAAGCTGTTCTTTTGCGCGCCAGCATCGCAAAGTGATATTGCTTCGAGAATCCGAGAGATATTCCCGCCCCCAAAAATAGCGTTGATCCCCTGAAACTTCGACAGGCATTTCGACCCACAAGTTTGAAGTCTTAATCGCGTGCGAGCACGAGACATCCCTTACTCGAACCTGGACAGTGCTGTCCAAGGACAACATGATGGACCGGGGAACGGGGGGGGG
>AJFK01000908.1:0-41130 GCA_000467715.1 Hysterium pulicare CBS 123377
GACCAAGGTGCACTTCAAGGTCCGCTCGCACAAGACCCTCGTGCGTCGCCACGGATGGCCGGAACACAGATCAAGACTGACGGACGCGTCGCACCACGATCACCAACATCAGTATCCAATCCGATGAGTGCTGGCACTCTTCCCTCGCAAGTTCAGATGCCACCTGGGCAGGCGATGCAACAACGAAGAATGAGCCAGCAGATCAGCAGTCCAGCGATGCAACCACCCCAGCCTGTCATGAATCATCCTGCACCCAGGGCGGCTGTACCTCAACAGATGGCTCAGCAACCGCCAGTTCAGCAACACCAGCAGTCACCCGAACTGGTCGCCGGAGCTGCAGAGGAAGCGCCTCTTTACGTCAACGCGAAACAGTTCCATCGGATTTTGAAAAGACGTATGGCGCGTCAGAAGCTCGAAGATGCGCTTCGTCTCACTTCTAAAGGCCGGAAGCCTTACCTTCATGAATCCAGACACAATCACGCGATGCGACGACCTCGTGGGCCTGGTGGCCGATTCTTGACAGCCGAAGAAGTCGCCGTGATGGAGGCGAACAAGGGTGAAGGGGACGATGGCATGGACAAAGAAAACGCCCACACCCCTGCCAAAGCTTCACAAGCACAGGCGAGTTCTGGAACGAAGCGAAAATCCAACGCCATGGCAACTCCCAGCAAGGGATCGAGTTCGGCGAAAAAAGCCAAAACCGGCCTCCCGGTACAGAGACCAAGCACGAGCGAAGACAGTGATGAGGAAGAGGAGGACGATGCGGATGACGATGGCTGAGCTTATCGATGTTCTTTCTAAAGACTACCCTTTGGATTCTCACTTGGTGATACTTTAATTACCCGTTTGTCCTTACCACTGTTATGATTTACGAAGCGACCTTGTTTTTGATTTCATTATTTGGCATGTTACCCCTGTGATTTTTGTCTGCATTCACCACTCCACATCAAATTGCTACAGCACCTGTTTTTTCAGCGACGGAAATGGGATACACATGGATCGGTTCGGGTCGGGCGTCAGAGCTCTGAATTCTTGTCGACGGGTAGCGTCACGAGTGATACTACCTCATTCGATGTCTTCTCCACACGGTCGCTACACCTCACGAATTTTCTTACTTTCGGCCCGGGGATATATACACATCATTTGCTTCGCAGAGAAAGAAGCTAAATGAAATAGAAGGACCTCCGTCACCGGAATCAAAATGGACACAATACCTGGGCACACAGACAACACACATCTTTTTAGGAAGGCATGGAAAGGTTTTCTTCCATGCATATTACTCTCGCTTATACCCCCCAAACTATTCTTTCATTTTCTTTCTCCGTCTGGGAATCAATCAAGACCAACTACTACTCATTACTCAACTTTGCTTCTTCTTTTATGCATTGCGCTGGCTGGACTTCGGAAGGGCTGGTGGAATGGGATGGGACGGGATGGGATGGAATAGGAGTTTTTCTTCTTCTCCCTGATCTTGTTGTATTTTTCAGGTCACCGAGGAGATTCGAGTTTCTTCTGGACCCTGTATGTGTGTGTGGAAGTACTTAACGGCAATCTCTCCAACTTTAAAGACTGTCGATTGCCTGCGAATGGAATCGTATGGGGTTGTTTCATTTCTCTTGGAACTGTTATTCAGACTTCTGCTTCACCCCGCCGCCGACAAGGATTTGATAAGGGGTGTCTGTGTCTGTAGCATTATAATTACCACCTTTTCGTCGACACCCATATCCGTGTTCCTAAACTTTTGCCTTTCACGCTAACTTTCAGGTTAGTTCGTCTAGAAGAACCTTATAGGTCACACCCTTCTACCACATCTTTAGCACAGCCATTAGACCACGCCTTTACTCTCGCGCCCGACGCTATTATCTCAACTTGGTCACTCGTACCCTACCCACTTTAGTTTCTACTCAACCCGCTATCCTATGCCTTCTCCGAAACCCGCTTCCACGTCTCGTCCAGACTATACCTCCTTTCCCCATCAATACCATCGCTCGGGAGCGCTCTTTCCCCGCCCGCTACCTACCTTCACCACTTCCGAAACTTTTTCCGTTTCATACACATGGCAGACATCTCAGCTACCCGGATACTAGCACACTTCTTCTTCCTTCATGGGAGATCAGAGTTAGGATATGGGACAAGGAACACTCCGTCAATTAGCCCACCACTATTTCTCGATCCTTCGTGCTAAAGGCTTATGGACCGTGTTGTTTTGGGGCGCGGGAGTGCTGGTGACTTGCCCTAAAGTTGCCGTGAAGTGGTTTTGGGAGGGGGACGACTGGGATGGGATGAATTAGCGAGGGGCATTCTCCGGGGCAAGATTATCCGGGTCGTTTGTGGAGGTTTGGTTGGAGTCTGGGGATTCATTAGGTTTGAAAGCAAGGATGGCAAACGTTATCGTTGAAGTCTTGAATTTTATAATTTATTCTCCAAAAATGAAAGATCGCTGCGTGCGGCATGCAGTAGATCCAACTCCAAGTCTAAATCCAAATCCAGATCTATCCAATGCCCGCTCATGCTAATGCAGTACGATGCTTACGATGCCAAAAGACCCAACCCCCAACTTCCAGGAAACCCATAAACAAGGAAAATCGTCAGAAGCGAGAAACCATCCCAGATCCCCTACAAATCGATAAAAACAGCCAACATCGCATCATACATCGGCGTCCCCAACCCGGTAACCGGATCCCAGCCATCCGCCGTGCTGAACCCATCCGTGTCACAACCGGGGTTGTTACCCACGGTGACATCTTTGATGAACTTGTCCGCGTACTTGTAGATGGCCGGATTCAAGAAGCCGAGGGTGGATTTCCCGGCCGCGAGACGAGCGTCGTTAATCAGAGTGATCATGGAAGCGAGTAAGGGGGTTGAAGCGGAGGTACCGTCAACGGATGAAACGATCCCGCCGATCACCACTTGGTAAGCGTGGCCGTTAGCAGAGATATCAGGGACGGCGCGTACGGCGCCGGAGTTGTTGTATTGGGCGGATGTGTAAGGAGGAGGTGTGCTCTTCAAGTATCCCTTCACAACGCTGGTTTGATAGTCTGGGATAGGGAAGATATTGCTGAATCCACCTCCGGATTTGACTTGCGAGTTAATCGCAATTTCAGGCTGCCCGTTTTGGCTAAGCACTTCCGCTAGATCTGTGATGGTGGGATCGATCTCTGTGGCTCCGACCGCTGTGACGTAAGGGCAAGTGGCTGGGAAATCGGGTTGGAATTTACCGTCGGGACATGTTTGGCTGTTACCCGCGACGCCGTTGTCGGCAGTCGAGAATAGGACGGAGATCCCCTGGAGGCCGAGCTTCATATACTCGTTGCAGAGCGTTTGCATGTATTTGGGAGTCAGGTCGGATTCTTGGTAGCCCCATGATGTGGAAACAACTTTGGTTTGGATGAAGGAAGCGTCGGAGGCGTCGTTGTTGGTCTCGCCAATTTCGTAGAGGGTAATATTTTGGGGGTAGGTCAACGCCATGGCGAATTCAAGGTCTAAGTTGGATTCACCGTGGAGGTTGAAGTCGGATGGATCATCTTTATCGAGAGTGCCACCATGCACGGAGACCAACTCGGGGCGTGCGCCAACGACAGCGGGAGTATTGTTCTTGAAGAATTGGTCGAGATCGGCTGGGACGTAGCTATTGGGGCTGAACTCAACAATGCCAAAGCTGTTCTCTTCGCAGGGTTGCAATGGGGCTTCGGGAATGTTATAGAGAGCGCGGAGACAGTCAGGGGTGATTGCATTGACGCAGCTCTGAATTGTCGAGTTGCCGCCCGCATTGGGTGCTGCAGCTTCCTCTTGACCAGATGGGTCCTCATGGTATGGGTGGTAACCGGTTTCCGGATCGGCAGGATTCGGGATCTTGCGCTTCTTAACGGCTTGTGGCTTTACGTCGAAGTGAAGAGTAGGGGAGATGATGTTAATATGCTCACTGATATGAGCTGGGACGCTGTACTCCTCACAAGCCACATGGGCAGCCCCGGTCTCACCATGCTCGTAGACGAAGTACTCAGTGTTCAGCAAACGCTCGGCTTCTTCGACTGAGAGGTCGAATTCCAGGGTATGAAGAGCACCTTCTTTCCGGACGGTAGCGATGCCGTGCTCAGACAGCCACTGCAGGACTGCCTTTGTGCTCTCCTCGCTCGGTGCAAAAGTCTTGGTGATCTCCTCGATCGACCAATGCTTGCCGTAGTGTTTGGAGTCGGGATTCGAAACTCGATCGAGGAATTCATTGGCACGCTCAGTATTCCTCTGCTTCAAACCAACGCGGACAGGAAGGACTGCCGAAGCGTCCATCCTGGATCGCTTAGCCCATTTTGCTGGAAGACTATCTCGCTTTTCATGAACGACATGGTTGTAGGATGGAACAGTAGGAAGTGCACAGGAAGCAGCGACAAGTGCGGCGAGAGTTGGAAGAATGAAACGCATATTGAAGAATGAAACAGGAAACTAAAAAAGCTGACTCGGAAATGCTACAAAGAGAGAAGACTCGATGATAAAATGGCTGATGAAGTGACGAGAGGCAATAACGGACCGGAATAATAGATAATCTTTATACTCATCTTTACACAGGCCCCCAAGAAGGCTATGGAGGAGCGCATCTTGACATTGCTGATGGATGTTGGATGCCTAAGCTTTCGAAGTAGATGGTGGTGATCCTTCAGAAAGACCGTGGTGGCTGTTCCTATGCCCTGGTGGCCGGGCGCGGTTCTAAACCGGGTAAGAATAAGCTGCAGTTCTCCCGCTGCGCCGCATCTTTATCGGAGAATTGCAGAGTTTCCCATTTGCTAGATCTCCTGCATGTAAGAAGAACCGGCCGAAAAATGGGAAATGCGACAACATGATTTGATAAGATTGTTTGTTTTAGCTCGAGTGCACAGCCCTTAATGCTGAAGGCTAGTGAAATAGGGTCCAAGTAGGCCTACAAGCGTTTAGGGGCCAAGAATAGCTTAACGGAAGTTCAAATCTCGAAACAAAAGGAAAATCGAACATGCGTGAAAGAGGTATAATCATCTTGAATGTGTAGCTGTAGACCTGTCGTCCGGTTTCAAGACCTGTGAAACTTTCTAATGACGCAGGTCACGTTGTCAACGGAGGAGCAGTAAGGCTCTCTGCGGGAGGAAGCCATACGATCAGGCTTCACAGAAACACGATTGTTCAAAGCCGGAGGATCTTTTCTGGATGCTGATGCCATATTTGGGGCAAGAAGATGGGGCTGAGATGGCATTCTGGTGGAGTAGATGGTGGTGAGCGTTGGTCTTGGAGGATCGAGGCGGAGCGACGGTTCAGCTCCATCAGTCTAGTCACATTCAGAGAATTAGACGAGGCACGTGCATACTCTCAGCCCCGGAAGCGGGCCGAGTTCTCTTCTGGAACTATTTTTAACCTCACCACATCTAAATTTTCACACTGTCCAAAGGCTTCAGACTTGCCATCGAAAGTGATTGCATGTCTGCCTAGTGTTCATCCCGCCTCCATTTTGAAGACGACAAGCAGATTTGGGGGCCACGAGTTATGTCTTGGCGAACCTAGGTTCGGATTCCTAAATCCAGACGGATGAATCAACATGGTCAATCCTACAACGATGGCCATGTAAGACTCGTAGAACAGAGAGTAAAGGAATAACTCTTTATCTTCAAGGTAATAGGATAGGGTAAGCGTGCCGAAACGAGCTTCGTCGCAATGATCCTTTCGCGGAACCATACATGGATACGAGAGACCTGAGGAAGTATTGTAGATAGTTGAACTCTGCGGGGTCTTGCTAGACGGATAGTAATCATGGAAAGTAGAAAGGTCTTGTGGGGGAGGATAAGTCTGATGGGAAGAGTTCATGTGGAAAGTGCCACTGGAGGGTTGACTAAGCAGTCATATCATCAATCAGCATTCAGGCAAGTCTGTTATACGATCTTCTAGGCATCGCTCTTCAGATTGAGCCTCATAGTTAGACTATACGGCTTCTGCTAAACCAGATCAACCAGTTCTATCCGGGAAAAGCATCTGACGCTACCATCATGTCCTTCTATTGCCCTATCTATTTCGATCAATCGCTCCACCTGAACTCACTCGGCGAATCTAAGTTGGTATATCCCTTAGAAATGACTGACTCCACCTCTTCATTATTCATAAAGCCAAGGGTAGCAACCTCGTAGGCAATAACAAGTATGACGGTACGATTCCACACGGTGGGTATCCGAACTCCGTATTGCCCGATGCAGATACTCCATATCGTTTCTACTCCGCGACCATTGTCAATGGCATCGATACGAATCCCAAGACTCCATGCAGCACTTGTTATGCGATCTAAGGTGCCTGAACGGTCGGTCCGAAGTCCGTTTCCCGAGCAGAAAAGATAAAGGATGGGAAGATTTCCTCGAAGATGGTTCGCACTAGGACAACTTGTGTCAGTAAACATTGTAAAGTTGCTAGGAACGGGAACTCTTGAAGCTTGACGGTGTCAGCTCTAAGTTCTCGTTGCCGAATACATACATTTCAGGTGCTAGTATTTATCCTTATTGTTCTCACTTTTCCGCGTTGTCCACTTTCAGAGCTCATGGCATTTAATAATATCCATAATAAAGACATCTCATGAGTAGGATACCCTGGACGCTGGCTGCAAGATCCATAGGTTCATAGAGCCTCTGGAGCCCAAAAATGGACCTACTTTCGCTCCTGTAGCCTTCATATCGTGCAACGAATCGTTACTTATCGGCGCATATGTGTGGATCCAAATCGGCAATCCATAAAGATGGAAGATCAGGCCAGGAGAAATTGGGGTCGTTGGACGTTCACCAGGGGGATGTGAAAAAGGGATAAGGAAGCGGAGAGGAAGTTCTCTGCGATTTGGCCATGGTCTGAGCCGCCATTAAGGCGTATCTGCACCCTATCAACCCCTCTGAGATATTGCATGAACAATAGTAAACAGCAAGTAGAGCTACGATCGCGGCTGAAAGAAAGCGAGAGGTATGTATGACTCATCCAACACGCGACCAATGGATGCTTTGCGGCACAGCAGCCACCATGCAGCCGAATCTTCTAATCGTCAGAGATCTATCGCCATCGGGCAGCTCCCGTCCATCCGCACCGTAAGCAAATATGCTACATGAAACCTTACGGGAAATCGACACTCACTGACTACAAGTTCATCAAGATGGGCGGAAGGCTGGATGACACTGCTGTAGAAGTCCGAAGAAGGATAAATTGCGGCTTACCCATTCAGGATCGACACCAGCATGTAATGATATGACATGCTGGATCGTTCGGAGGTAGCTTAGACTTTAGCCGGCACGGGGCAGATTGAGGGCGGAACGGCTCGGTGATTGCGCAAGAAAAAATACTGGTCCAGGCGCGTAGTCGCCCTCTAGGCAGGACTCGAGAAATCATGCAATTCACGGCTGGACTTCCCATGTCAGCTGCAGCAATTGTCATATCCAGTAAGTGGTATTTTTTGCGGCTTTCGCGCACATCATGTCGTTCGTCTCAACTTATATGATTAAAGTTCCCAAGGCTCCAAAGAGACTTGGCTTCACCCTTCTCGCGTCTGTTCAAATGTTTTTGAAGTCCGAAGAGGGCACATAACCACGCAAGGTTGGTTCATGATTGACTTTTCATTGAGCCGAATTCCAACCAGTAACAAAAATACATTACCAGATTGTGGCGTTGTCGAATAGGCATTTCACTGGATCCGAGAAGGTGTCAATCCGGGTGACGGCCAAAGCCAGGGCCAGCCGCGACAGTATAGCAGACGTAATCGATTCCATGCCATGAAAAAGGCGCGAGGCCTGCCTGGTCCAGTGGCTATTATCCGAACTGATATCAGTGCTCGAGTTGGCTAGCATAGTTGTTGAGAGTTCTGTAAGGTTGAAGGATGTGTATGGAGTACTGTGCTTGTTACACAATAGAGTGAAGGGTGTGGAAGCAATCATCTTTCAACCCCGATTTTGGAGATCGTACCGAGACCATTCTTGGGCTCGCTCTGCATTTGAGTGGCTGGAGATTATGACTTAGCGGCCGTTTACACCCATGATTTGATTCGAGCTTGATGTGCCTCGTTTATCCCTGATCTCGCGCGTTCGGATGACTCTTCTCTACTGTTGTTAGCCCCTTTCTTCGCGCGGCGAGGCTTTTGTAGATGTCTTGCCCGACTTTTGAGGACTCTTACAACCATCTTATTCTCCCAGTGCGATAGTGTCCAAGTACCATCTAACTACACTCGAGGTCAGTCAAGATATCGGTTCACCACTACTGCAAACGTACGCGCCCAGCTTTGGCCACCCTATCCCGTCCCACCAGTTTGGATCGCCTAGATCAGGTTTCCAGGAGCCTTCTCGCCACATTTTGTTTCTATCATTCTGATATACGCTGCTACCCTATTCACCAAACTAAAGAGACAGCACACACTTCCCAACGACCGGTCAAATTTCTTTTGCTTGACCCGCAGCAACGTCCGATATAGCGCCGAAACAATGAAGCCCTCCGTCTCATTGACTCGCTTCCTTTTTGGCACGACATTCGACCATGATTTCAACGCACTCGGCTGAGAACTCGTACGTTGTGGGAATGCATGTCAGCAGATTGCAAGATCCGATGCCATGTCGTATGGCCTTATGTCCTAGCGGTTGAGAAAGGCTAGCCTCCCATGGTCTGAACCGATCAAGGCATATTCGTGGTGACTTCGAGAGTTAGGGTGGTGGTGGTACGGAGTACAACCCAGGTTCTTTGATCAGGCTGACTTCCGACGCAGATTTTGGTGTGCACTGGAAAGCATATGCCAATGGCTGCCGGCTTCCTGTGCAACGACCACTCGACCTTTGTGGACTTCAATTCCAATCTCCCACACCTCTTGTCCATTTCCTCACAGCCTCCCCCTATCGCTCAATTTTATCGACACCAATCTCCAAGCTCCTGAATTGCGAAACTTGCCATCACTTCGTATATCTGCCACTGTCTACAGATAATACAGCATTGCAGTTTACTGGGAAACCGTCGCCAACCTGGTCAGTCATCGCATCGATCACTTACAACTCTTGTGAAGTTCTAAGAGGCAGAATGATTGGAATCGAGGAGAATTGCTATGGTGGAAGTCTCACATCAACAGAGCAAGTCGATATCGGATACAACCACATAAATGACTGGCAACAACTGCCTCTCATTGGTCTGGAAATATGCGTTCCGGAACTCCCTGTGTATGGAGTGCACCATTCCAGACATGATGTCTACGAGTACTTTGGGGAAGGCATTCCAACAGTGACCCCATACTCCCAAACGACCCTTGCATTCTCCAATTACCCTCAATGGAACTCTCCTCCTCATGTCCATTCTCTATTTTCACACGATCAGTCTGAACTCGCTAGAACAAGGACAGTTACGGATTGGAATGGCGGTTTGATCGCCCACAGGAGCGACTCTGAAACATCTTACGAAGAGCAAGTGTTCGTGCTAGGTGAGGTGTCCAGGAGTATGGCCCATGCAGGTGATCGGATTGATCATGATGCTGGATGGATGCGTGGAGATCGTGAAGCCGAAATTGGTGCGGTGAGAGTTTCCGACCGCAAACGCAGGAGCAGACACCGTGTTCTAAAGGGTCACGACACTCCCCAAACTCGCGACGCTCGATACGGAACCCACCTCCATCACGACAGGGAGCGATGGGACGCAAAGACTAACACAATGTAAGTTCGCCTCCTGAATTGAGTGGAGAGATTGTGTAGCTAAATGCTACTTTAGGCAAAAGAAACCTCATGTCTTTCAAAATTCCAACGTCAACCATCTTGGTAAAACGCCTCCAATCGCCCAATCAAAGCAACAAAGCCGGAGTATGAAACGTAGAAGTATCATTGGCATTGAGTTATGTACCATTCAGTGGTAAGACGTTACAGTTCCTGCCCACTGATCCTTGATGAAATTGTCTCACTGGTCGTTAGTGATCCAGGTTCCGCGAAAGAGTCCCTACTAAATCCTTTACTCGATCCATCGTGTCCAGGAAATGACGTTTCGACCGCGAATGGACTACCGACTCCTAAACTACCTATAGTTTGTCCTATTTGCGGACGAGTCTTCACTGGGACTTATGCAAAAGGGAGCTTGAAAAGGCATCATAGTTGCAAACATGGTCCCAGTGGAATTGCGATGGAGAAGGAGTACTCGTGTCACTTTGTAGGTTGCGACAAACGATACAAGCGCTCGGATGCCTTGCTGAAGCATGAGAGAGCTGAGCATCCGCTACTTGGTCACGCACCGCCAAAGCCACGTCCAACATCTGAATGCGATGGCAGCTTAAGCAACTCGTAGCTCTCCAAGCTATTCCCCTTTTTTACCAAGGATATTTTGGGCATTTTTGGGGTTTGGCTTTTCCAAGGAGAATATTGTTGATAGTAAAGGTTGAAAGATTCATGTGAAAGCCTTTCGATAACCACATATATATCTTAAAAATGCAATTGTTCTAAACGCTAGATCAACCATCGTGCATGTCTCTGATCCGGGAGATAATTTTCTTTTGACTAGGTGAAGATTCAGTACCGTCTATCAACATAATATACTTAATTGATTGAGACGAGTTGAACCTAACGGGATCAAGTGAGATATTACTGCGGGATATCTCTACACAAGAGCATCTAGAATGCTACGGATCCTAGATGACGGATGTTACGAGCACCATTCCAACTTAAAGGGACACATCACCGGCGTTGTCGGGTCTGTTTAGGAACTATGAATTAAGTTGTAAAGACCGACCTCGAATCGTCAGCCTGTGCACCATGGATGGCAGTGTTTAACTTCTGAGGGAAAAATCCTAACCAACTGGTAGATAATGCGCTGCTCGCTCTGACCAGGGGTTTCGGGTGGGTTGGCCAACTGGCTGACGCATTATGCAAGGCTGACAACGCCCGTTTCACCCGATGGTGAAAACCGGGTTACTGGCAAGTCTGCCTCCGTGTTTGAGTAAACAAACAGTACTGACATCTCGACTTCGGCTTCCCTACTCAAGAACTCCATTTCAGTGAAACAAACAATGAACAGCAAAAATAAGACCCCCACGTCAACAGGAAAGGACGAAGTAGCCTCCTCCTGCTCACTGCTACTCAGTTTCCACCGCATAGCCGAAGACCCAGGAGACAAACGCGGAATCTTTTGCTTCTCTTCAACATGAATTGGGCTGTTCGACGAATATCCTACTCTTACACTTCCTCCTCATGTCAGCTGGAAACGAATCACTGCTGTGACGACAACACTTTGGCCTTGAGCAGTGAGGTCCTTTCAGACTGGGCCTTGAAGAGGTAGGACGGCTTTCTCCAAACCCACTTCTCTCTCACGCTTAAGACTGACAAGCTGAATCGCAAACTACCCATCCTCCTCTCACGCTTGAGACTGACACACTCAATCGCAAACTAGGCCCGGACATTATATCCTAAATCGACCCCTTTAAGGCGTTCTGATCCCCTCCATGGACCTAAACAACCGCATGCGCACGCGCACCCTCAAGACTCACCCGTCCGGCCATTTATCCTGCACACGAACAACCCGTAAGCGGCCTCCAATATTGATAAACACTTGAAGAGCTTCTCTTTCATAAGGAGGGAAGCAGAAGCAGAGATAGGCTACTGTGCGGAACCGACATACTCGTTGGTCTAGACTACTCGCTGAGGAATGAGACGGATAATAAACAAGTGATGTGTATCTCCAGTAGCTATATCAAATTATTATTTGACTTTGATAGAGGCAGACACATGAGAAGCGCTATCTCTATTGGCAAGCTTTGTGGACGTATTTGTCCCCTTTCTTAGAGGATCAATTCAACATTGTCAGATATATCCCATGTAGTCTTCATGTAGAGCATAGCCTGCAAATCAAACAATTAATACTTTATTGTCTGATCATATTCGGGCCGTTGCGCTGGGGAGTATTGACCGTCAATCGCTTGTGTTGGATGGCCAGTATGTGTCTTAAGTTTGACGATGACCCTTTTTGAGCGTCGATTTGAGGTCAACCAACAACACTAAAGCTCGCAGGTGTTCAGTAGGCGTCTGAATAGCTACTGTCCATGCACAAGAGTGGCAACGTTCCACATGGAAGCACTAGCGGAACTGAACACTTTCGTCTGTTGGACTTGAAGCGGTCCAGATAGAGATGATACGTATCCGATCTGGCAGAGCCGCAACAGATCTTCACTCACAGAAATCTCGTATCAGAGACGTGTTATCATTTATCAAGCGCCTTTGCAGTATCGTGTTAGTGATATGTCATCGAGGGCTGTATATCGCCCCCCCACCCTCTCCCCGCTCTCCCCGCTCAACACCGTTGGTTTCATGGAACGATATTGGCCCCTTTCGCTGTTTGAATCCCACCAGCTCCAAAGCCATTCTCAGCATGGAACTGCCAACAAATAATACGACAAAAGGGCCGATTTCATTAAGGTGGCCGCTGATGTTCCGATGCAAGGCCAAGACCTATCCATAATGCATCATGCGGCAGAAGGATCGCTTCCCAGTGGTCAAGATTGACCGTGGCTGGATACGCCCGACTACAAGAAGCGATTCATTGGCTCGGGGGTGATGTGTCTCTCGCCTCCGGACTCCAGGATCATTAGAGTAAGACAAATTTTGAAGGATGCAAAATTTTTCAGTGTGAAAGTCAACAATGCCACCCATGTCTGCTCGCAATCTTTGGTGACTGAAACTGTAAATGGGAGGCGACAATCTCCTAAGGAGGTGCGGCTGTATGATGTCGACAAAGACGACTTCCGACATGTCGTGGGCAATTGGCCCCACGGAGGTAGATGACAGCGGCTAGTCACAGTCGCCCTGCAAGAAACAACCTTTGGAGCATTGGCGCTAGGCCTCGGATCAAACTGCCACTGCGAGGAGGGGCTGTTTAACGGAATGGACTAGAGGGTATCGGGAATGCTCAGCTATGTGGGAAGGGAAGAAATCGCCTACGACAGCAGCGCTTCCTATGTGGCTCCTGCGGCATCCATGTAACGATTCAGGAGAAATGATCATGCACCTACTTGTATCGGCCCTACTAGTTTCCAGATTATGATATTTCTATTTGGGATTCTAGGTTCAGCATCTCGGAGTATGATCAGGGACGGGAATTATCTGTCCGCATTTACGCCCCGTTATAGCGTGTCCATAGGCCCGCAGTACCCGCTTGTATCACTCGGAAACCTTGAAGCCTGGTCAAATTCAGCTTTCACGAGGGCCACCACGTAGATCGAATGAATCTAGGCCCAGCCAGCTTCGAGTTGTCAACCTTCGTTGTGCGAATACTACGCAAAGCTTCGAAGGAGTTGTGCTGTACGATGTGGGGTGGAGGACAATCCACCTGTATCTCATCGGACTGACAGGTTGCGCATAGCTGTCTCTGAACCGTTGACGGCGTGATGTCTCGCTACTTCATAGCCTGATGCTGGCTACAACAATATTGATCAAGTTTTGAAGTTGAGGTCGCGATCATGAGCAAGCTACCGGACCGTTCCCCGTTCCGGGGCTAGACACGGCACGGCCCAGGTGACGCGACCAAAACAGGATCGATAGGCGCTTTTCCGGTCAGACAAATTCGCGAGAAAAGTACGCACGACGCATAACAGAACTCTTTTGATGTGTAGAGCAGAAACATAGCTAGCCCTGGGTTGATAGCCCTGAAAGGCTCCAGCCCGGTTCCGGGGATAGTGGGTGCGTGCAGATCGGCAGTAGGGAGGCTAGGAGCCCCGTAAATAGCCGGGCAGCTCAGGCCAAGCATGCGAGATTTCCAGACGCGACAGGGCGCTGTCCTCTCCTTTCCGATCTCCAGCAAGTCTTGAGCTTTGAGCTGTCATCTTGTGATGCATCTGGTGAAACTTCGCATGGCTGATTCGACTTATCCATGGGCAGGATGTAGGAAAACTTCTTGCATTAAGAATCTTTCCAACAAGCCCCCTGTGCAGCAAGTGCGGTTGTCGAGTAAGACCCATACAATCTGCTGGACACACGTTGGATACCAGACAGAATTCTTGAGCCTAGGACAGGAGCATATAGGAGAACCGTCGCTGTACTTCCACCCAAAAAATCAGGAGTTCGCTCAACAATAACGCTACAACAGCTATGACTCCATAGAGGCGCCGCTGCAGCCTTGAGGTATTTGGGAAGATTGGACTTGCTTATGGGAGATTGAAACACAGGGCTTATCGTAGATATGCGTGCTGCAACTCTTCAAGCGTAGCTGAATGGTCTCGTGCCGTTGCGGCTACACTAGGTCTTCTCGAGAACCAGGGTCAGGCAATGTCAGTCGGTATCGATCGAGCGATCTGCAGATGTCAAATGGCTGACGGGCTGACAGGTCCCAGGATATAACCCGATCTTTAGCGGCCGTTTTTTGGAAATGTACCATGTCTGGGCTGCATCGAAAACGTCTCATTCTGAGCGCCATATTTCCCGGGCGTCCTACCTCATAACTTTCGAGACCAATGAGTACATGCAAAAAACACGGATTTCCCTTGGCGACGGAAAGGAGAAAGGCATCGCCGAACTCTATACCACTTCATCAACAAACCATTGACAAGGATTCGGGGGCCGACTTGACCTATGCGCTTCCGACCCGGTGAGGCGAGCCGCTTCCTGGACTCGCCACTGTGCACGAAGTGGTGATACAGCATGTGGCAGCATGTGGCAGCTCATGGGAGTTGTTGCTGGGCTTCGCGCAGAAAAGCATTAGACTCCCCTTATGGGACACTTCTATGTCGGAGACGACTCGCACCGTCCTCTTCTTCGTGCTCTCGTGAAACCGGATGTCTCGAGGTACGGCTGTGAGCAACATCCTGGGGGATTCATGCTCGACCTATGTTCAGAGGTTAGTGACATTTCCAAACTGATGTAGAGTTGACTTGACATGGTAGTGCAGAAGGCGCAGGTTCTTCCATATCGGACGTCATGTTCCCAAGCCAAAATCCTCGAAGAGGTGATACGTACAACCTCTCGCGGTCTCAATCTGCGATTGACCCGGAAAGCTCTGCTCATCGCGATCGGAACCCTGACCTATCTCATGAGGAGAGCTTCGATGGGCCATCACCTACATTCTATAATGAGCACAGTCCTTCATTCACCAACGATCAACAACGCTTTCCATGGCCATCGAATATCTTCCACATCTCTCATGGAGATCACGTGATGGGGTGTACCTCCCACTCGGTCTCGGATATGGAGGTCCAAGTGATGAACACGGCTCAAGTTTCGACGGACCACTTGAACCTCCCTGGCGGTTATGAAGTTGACTTGTTCCGTACCAGTAAACACATCGTCGACGAGAGGATGCCTTCAGGTCGATATCTTCCGGGGTCACAATTGTCGTATCGTTTCATTGGGGATTTGCAGCCGCAAAGTGGGCAATCAGCTCCTATATCGTGAGTATGTCCCAACACTTGTATGAGAAAAGAAGTCCTGACAGGTACGAAAGACCGGAGGAATTCGGAGAAGTCGCGTCGCGCTCCGGTTCTATGGCGCAGAAGAGCCTAATGGAGCCTGGTGATCCTTGGCCGAGCGATGCCAATCATGGATACGCTATGGAGCCGTTTGGATATTACCATGAAATGGAGAGACTTGATCAGTGAGGTGCCCCAAGTAGGCTGTTCCAGGCAGGACTGTGGCTAATGGTTCTGAAGTGTAGAGAGCGGCCAGTGTCATGCGTCGTCTGACGAAGGAAGGACGACTATTTCCGCCTTGCCGACTCATGTATCACCTTCGCCACAAGCGTCTAGTCCAGCCAACAATGTCACTTATTGTCCCATCTGCCACAGGACCTTCCGAGGTAAATACCAGCGCGGGAACTTGAAGCGACACGAGAAGGTCTACCATACGATCGACTGGAATGTTGCCATAGCCTGCGCAATCTGTCAGAAAGGTTTTGTAAGAGATGACGCCTTGCTAAAGCATGAAAGGAAAAAGCATCCGGAGCTTAACAGACCATCTCCTGTTCGCCGCACACCCTGAGCCGCCTGTTCGTTCGTCTAGCCTTATCTGAGGAGCGTTGGCCAGCAGAGAAGCTCCCCCAAACCATCGATGTAGCTTTGTGTATAGGTGTCAACTAAATTCTTCCTTCTTGCTCGTCATTTGCTGTAGACGGACTGATACATCCTTAAGATAACTCAAATTTGTTGGCCAGCGCTGAGTTCATCCTGTTCAATTACCATCTGTTGCGTTCTGAAATATCCTTCGTGTCCCTTGAAGATTTCTTGTGATAATATGCAGCCCGAATAGTTTGATGTTTACGTAGAGTTTTTGTAAGGGCTTAAGGACCTCTTGGAGACCGCTCCTAAGATGGAGGAAAGGCTTGTCGCGCAGCACCGAGGAATCAGCCGCCATCGCTAAGGACATGAGATCGAATTCAGAAGAAAGAACGAAGGTTGATTTGGCTTGACGAAGTTTCCAAAGAGTAAACTCGAGTTTTGAGTCAGGAAGAGAAGGGATATGGAAACAAGATGAGGTTTGGATAGAGTAATGGGTTAGTCCCGCGGGTACCACGTGGGGCGATGCTTGAGCGACCCAGTATTTCTTTCTTTACACTTCTCAGGGATTGTGTTTCGTCGTCCAACCATAAAACCTCCTCAACGCGTCAGATCACTCGCTCCAGTGGACCAGTCCTAGCACCAGACGTGTCGGGCCGTATTGCGGCCATCTGTCTCGACCCTCCCGAGGGTTCCTTGCTTCGCCGAAACTCTCCCTGGGATCCCTCTGATTGAATGGCTCATGATGCATGTTACCGTCTTGGCATTGTTAGAACCACCCTCTACTCCAACAAGGCTGGAAACCGACAGCGTGAATGGACCACCAGTTGCACCAGGTGTAGGGTCTAGCGCCAACTTTAAGCCAACTTCTGCAAAAGGAAGATCATAGCCTTTCCTATCGGGTCGAGGTTCAGTGGATCCATTGCATGAAGGCTTGTACGGGCAAGGTTTCTTTGAATGAAGCGGCTGGAGCTGCATTTAGACGGCACGATTAGCCACCTGGAACGGGGATATTCAACAAAGCATCCGATAACGGCACCTGCTTCACTTTTCGAGATCCGTCAATGATTTCAAGAAGTCGCATTCTGGTGGACATTCCAAGCTCTGAGATGACTAGTTCCCTTGTTAAATCTTCTATCTCATAGTTGGCCGTCCACCATTGGGGAAGTCGCATACCATTCGGTACGTGCTCTGCCAATTGTAACATTCGCAATCTGCTAATACGAGTTCGATGATACGCCAGTTCAGCGGAGAGGTGTACTCTTTTCATGATAACCAGGCACGTTATCGTGACTCTGGCCTCCAAGCGCCCAGACCAGCTAGGTTAGTTGCAAAATGCATATCATTGGCCGCCTCACCCCTACCACTTTGCCTTCGTCATACCACAATTTTGATTTCAGACCATGGCAACAAAATCGGTATGCTTGTGTCTTGTAGCCATCAACTAACCAAAAATAGCGACTCTCGCCTGCCCAGATTGGCTTACATCCGTTGCAATTGACCTTATATAACGACAAAAGGAAGCTCTTCCCCCGATAGAATGTGGTTCTTCCCACTATCCCCGCTTCCTAGACCCGGGATCTGTCCACAGTTCACGCCTGTGATGCTTTGGTGTCATGCAGTAGCAACGCATCCACGGGACGAGCGGCACATGGACCGCAACGCCCCTGTTGAGTTATCAGATCCTAGAAAGTCCAATCGTCCATTCTGTAGTTTGAGTTGGTACACTTTTACCTTCATGAACAACGTCTGTATGTAGAAAGTAGTAGGCTCCGATTCATCCGGAAGTTTGTTTATTCACGAGATCGAAATTAGAATCTCATCAACGAAGTTCATGGGGTCCGCAAAGGATTAAAATTGAGTGTCGGTGGCTTAGCGCATATGTCCCCAGCCCGAAAAAGCAAAATCTGAATGACACCATCTTCCGCTCCGCCCGCGGAGTTTCAATTGTCCCTCAGAACTTCGATTGTGCTCTTCATTGCTAGCTGTAAATTGTATCAATCGAAATGTCCGGCTTCAACATTGTTTCAACATTATTCCCAAAACAGCCAACGATGCCAAACAATCATCTCCAGACCTGCCCTATCAATCTACTTACACCTTATACGA
Source organism: Hysterium pulicare CBS 123377 (assembly GCA_000467715.1). Taxonomy (NCBI): domain Eukaryota; kingdom Fungi; phylum Ascomycota; class Dothideomycetes; order Hysteriales; family Hysteriaceae; genus Hysterium; species Hysterium pulicare. Next base: position 18,071 of record AJFK01000908.1, read on the forward strand.
GTGTTACACAGACCATTGACCGACATCGGACTTGAACCGCCCTTTATCGCCGTCTCCATTTCTACACAAACAATGCAAACTCCTGAGAATGAATGTCTCCGCCCCTATCTCCGCCGCCCCTCCGCAGAAGTAGACATCCCGGCATGGCATGGGGGCGGAATCAAGGCTTTGTGGCGGAGAAGAGAAAGGAAACATCTCGGTATCGCCAAGAACTCTGAGCCTACTCCGCAGGTTCCTTAAACTTGCCCTGCCTGTTTAATGTTAATTTGGAAAGTGAGGGCGAAAGTCTGAAAATCCTAGCATAAAATTTTGACTACAGCCATCAGTAGTTTCGTGCCTATTACGATTAACCACTTCGTACCCTGCGATGAATAGGAATATTTCCGTACATCGACCTCGCAGAATGATAGCCTTTCATCCTCCATTTCCAGTAGTCCATGTGTTTTACTTTTGAAGCACTGACGAGCTGCTAAGTATTAGCATCGACTCTTCGCTACCCAGGCAAACCCTCGCTTATCCGAATGAAGGAGTGCATCGGCATATTTGTAGCCGTAACAGGGCCCTGCTCGTTCAATAGGCGATGCTCAGAGAAACTCGATTATCATCATCCCCATCACCTTCCTGTACGCTTCCCTATAATAGTAGTGGTGGGTTAATAGTGTGTATATAGGGTGTCGTTCGGACCAGCCCAATCTGGAAGGCTGACGCCAGCGCCGCATCGTGGCGTCCAGGGAGTTGGTGACGCAAGACACCACCGCATGAACTTTGATGCTCGTGTCCGCCGCATGCATATTCATCCACGTGTGCCATAGGATCGTTCTATAATTGGGAGCTTCGATTATCTAGGTCTCATGGGAAGCTTGAAATGAGAGCTTCAAAAGATGAGATACTCTTACCTGTGAAACGCCAAGCAACGAAGGACTATCCTCGCCCACCCTGCCCATATTGAGCCGGGCGTTCAGAGGGTAAGATTGGGCTGAATAAGACTAGGGGATAAATTGTGGCTTACAGAGGGAATTGAACAAAGTTCGCGGACATCGCTGTATCGCGTCCTCAACACTGCCTTCTTATTCAACATATCCTTCGGAAGGTGGCTTATAACTTAATTTCGGCCTTTTGGAATCGATATGATGCTGGTTCTGCATCCCATGGTCTGCCGCGCTGTTCTTGAAGCGCCTCGCCAGGCTTCAAAGGACTTGTGAAACCCACAACAGCGCAACGCTAGACGCCGCTGATGTGGCCGCCGAGTGGGCCACCGGATTGCGCCGAAATGCTTTCAGAAGACTGCAATTCGCTGGACGACATGCGCCTCCATTGAGGGAGAGTAGTCATTTTCAGGATGCCTTCTTTCTATCGCTACTGATGCGTTGTCCAAAGCCTGTGAGTATGGCAGCCCTTCATTTCACATTGCTGGCTCGGCGTACTGACTGGTGCCAGACAGGTAGCGATAGCATCCTCGAGTCCAATGTCTTGAGAAAGGCCGTCGTGTAACATGCCCGTCATAGTCCTGTCCCTTGCTAGGGTGTTCACACGCTCTCAATAGGTGACCCGTTCTTCACAGAGGACGGGGAGCCCCAGCGGTGCGATGACACGTATCGGAGGGACTTTCCTCCTTTTAAGATGCGGTCGACCTGTCGAAATCATAAGGCGGCATGGCACACCTGGCAGGTGTAACTATGAAGCAGAACGGCAATCGCTAAGCAAATACTAGACAAATTTCGGGCCTTAATACTAAGTCCGAAGTTGGGTCTCAACGTTTTTTTGTTCTGAAGTCGATTTGGGTTGGTGAAACTCAAGAACATCCAAGCCATACCGGACATCTTGCGTCAATCTTCTAGTGTGTACGTCAGCCGCTGTTCTATAGTACTCGTGTTCTGATTCAACACCTAGGCTTAAGCTTCACCCCACGCAGCCTCATATCAATCGCCGTGACGATTGTAGCTCATACCGACAAACCATCAAACCGCTGCGGGGACGGCCGAGATTCCAGGCTTCCTCTAACGCTTCGAGGTACCTGTATCACTTTCAGGGCGCTGAGCATATTCCGCCAGGACCCTGACCAGCAGAGTTTTATTGGAAGTACCTCCCCAGAACGTGGGGGAGGGCCTCTAGTTCCAGTAGTGAAGGGGCCGCGGACTCGGGGGATCCTTAACCTTAATTAAGAACTTAGACGTACCTTGCTTCTAAAGTAAGTAACAGGTCCACTTTTCCCATATGCAATCCTTCTTAACTAGGGACCTGGCTCTCTTCACAAAGACAACATAGCTGACAAGATGAGGCATTCTTTCTAGTGGTTAACTCGTATGTCCGCGGGCGACAAGATGCATGACTTTGGCGGTGTTCCATTGTTCAAAATGCCTGCACAAGGCCTTGGAACGAGCGTCGTGAGTAACAATGGCATCTGGATATCACCCCATGAAAACATTGACATGGTCGGTGCCGATACTGTGGCGTCCTTCAACCCTTCCACCTTCAAATCCTGGGGCCCAAGTACGAGTGGTCAAACTCCAGTAGCCAGCGTCCCCAGAGATGCGGTCGCACAATCCAACGGGGCTCGGTATGCCAACTTTCCGCGATCAACGGATATTTCTATTTCATATGGTCAGCCTGGTTTTTCTTTGCCGAATGGTCAACCAACATACGCAAGTGGAAGGCAGACACAGCCTATGCGTGTTCAGGAATCTGGGGACTCAAGTCCCTACTCGTTAAATGCCTTGTCAACTTTTCCCAAATCTAACCAGGATCAGAGTTCACAGCATAATCTCATGCCCCTAAATCCACAAGTCGAACCCTATAAGGACCAGCCGGGCGCACGTAATGGCTTCCAGCCAGGAGAAATATCGTATGGATCCTTCCAGAATCAATTTTCGAGGAGCGAAGCCGCTATGAGGAGCTTGACGACAGATCGTGTATATGCTGGTAGACAATATACGAGCCAAGATAGAGCTCATACGCAAAGCTTGACCGACTTTTTGTAGGAAAGGACCTTAAGAAAATGATTGTACCAAGACTAACGTTTGATTAGGCCCGAAATCCCAACGTACATATACCCTACCCCATTGGCCAACGAGAAAGGCGTCATTCCGTCCGGAGACCCTTCGACGATGGCAACATTGCAGCCACCTGCTAGCGTTGGAGTTCATCAGTCCTTTGTCCATCAGCTGTCAGTTGCACCGTTAAGTTTTAGGTATTGCACACCAATGACTGACTCCTAATAGCGACCCCTACATAACGCATGATCAATCATCAACAGCAGGGTTGAGTCTTCCAACATCCCCAGGAACCGAAGTGGTGACAGGCCATCAAAGTACTCTGCATGCCGCTGAAGCTCATCGGGCTGTGATATGTCCACGCTGCCCATGGGTCAAATTCACCGGAACGTACGCCGAGTCCAACTTCAGAAGGCATTCCAAAGAGAAACATCCCGATGGAAGTGTGACCCAAAGGGAGTATGTTTGCGAAGATCCGCATTGTGGCAAGCGATACAAGCGCAAAGACGCTCTCTTGAATCACGAGAGAAAAGAACATCCCTCACTGCATCGGGCAGCACCAGTCGAACGCCCAAAGCACAGAGTATCAGGCCAACCGAGGAATCGTGTCGAGCAATTTCACAATGGGGCTGGTATGGCAACGAACGGATCCAACAATATCTCACGGTGAACAGCGTTGATGGCGGCCTTGTCCAACGAGGGGAAGCTTGCGGCCTATATCTTATGCTGTTCTACATCACCGTCAAATATGTGGATCTCATCCATTTTATGGAGGTTCGCGAAGAGTTTCTCCATACTTTTATCCCGTCAAGTCAACGTGGTACTTGAAAGTCTTTACGGCGTGAAGCGGTATGGCGTTTGGGTTTCATGGTCGGAGTAATGCAGAAGGAAGCAGCATTGTCAGCAGACATGAGTACTGTGTAAGAAGATTGTAAGTTTGTTGCTTTATTAACGGTAAAATGGCGACGAACCTCAGACAGATCAGGAGAGTTCAGATGAAGGTAAAGGGGTCGGTATCGAAAGAAGGTTTCCCCTAGGTTAAGCCGAGTCCGATTTTACCAGATTGGGTAGTCACACGATCTCTGGATGCCCTTCAAGCTCAATGGAATACACTCTTTCACTCATTTCCGCCAGCAAGCCTTTAGTATATCTATCATGCTCGGAGCTCAGGGGTTGGGCATCATGTTCAACCATATATTGGCAGCTTAATGAGAAAGCCCAATAATATGGTCTATAAATTGACCAATCGGTGAAAGTAGCTGCATGGCGGTTCATTTCCAGCGAGTGGGCGGAGTCCACATAGTCATATGCATACACTAGCTTGAATGTTTCCACCAGTACGAGGACACTGACACCCAATATGTCCTTCAATAACCATGGTTAGCATGCATGTTATTGGAGGCAATTTGGCGAGTCTACTAATCCATACACTTTGCGGTAGCTGGCACCGTAGAGAAGCATATATACGTATATGTACATAACGTATGTGTGTTCGGCGGATGCTTCTTAGCCGCTTCTTCATCCAAATCGGAAGTCACATCCCACGCCAATTCTCAGGCACCCTTGAAGATGTGAAGGATACCTGCAGAGAATACCTGCCCGACGTTCCTCGATGCCACACCTTCAGCGCTAACTACCTGAGGCATCACTTACAGCGAGATCTCTGGCTTCCAAAGCCCAAGATATCTTTCTACCCAACATCCTGTTCTAACTGAAGGACGCTTTCTCCCGCATTTGGCTTGCAAGGTCCCAGCTCCAAGTACCCATCGCACCTCGCATCTTCGGCGCCAATGAGCAACCAATATCCAAATGAGATATGTACGATAGATCACATCTAGCCGCGGAATCATGCCCAATACTGTCCAGAGCCTCAACGAATAAGACTCAATGAATAAGCCTTGAAAAAAATGAGACGCAACTCCCCCAATTTCCACCTCAGCTCAGTATTCCACGTATTTAAAGCCCCAGTTCCCATCACCGACTGCTAATTCAAACTTCACAAATTAGACGCAACTTTCTGGCTCTACTCAGTATGAAACCCTACCAATTCAAACTCTTGATAAAACGCACCTTCCCTGCATTCTACCTCTACAAAGGCTCAAACCAAACCCCAGATCCAGTTCACCAGATGCCCCGTTCACATTCCCAAGTCAAACTACCCGGATTGCCTAACAAACAAGCTATCCTACCAGCACCCATCAGCGACTGTACTCCAAATCCTCAATTTCGTTATTAACATTCGTCTAGGAAAGTAGTTACATATTTTCTAAAGATATGTGACGCCCGAAGTATGTTGCCAAATGTATCCATCCACCCTTAGATATCCCTCATCCAATTCCCAATCATGCACAGAGAAACGCCAAATATCGTACAAAGATCCAATCACCACTCCACCGCCATACCAAAAACGCCAGTCCGCCTAGATGCCGAATCCAAAACGCAAAGAAAAACAACCCAGTAGTGCAAAGTCAGTATATACCAATCCAATCCCAAATCCAAGTCACATTCATAAACTCGTAACTCTCCCACCAGGTCCCCTAAGACTCCCCTCCCTCTGCGGCCTCAGACAAATCACACTCTCCAACTCTCTCAACATACTATGACTCGCCTCTCTCTGCTCCCTCGCACTCGCCTGTCTCACCCTATCTTCCTGGATCTTCACCATCCGCTCCTCTCTACTCATCGTCAGACGTGTTTTTGGGATCGCGATCGCCTCGAAGACTTCGTCGTCCGAATTACTCCCACTCACGCTCGGAGGCGCCGATTGTCCGGGGCTGATGAAATCGCCGTTCAGGGCACGAAGTGCATCGCTGGGACTGCCATCGTGTTCTTCGACGGCGGTCAGACCGCCGAGCGAGGGCACAGGTGAGCGCATTCCGCTCGAGGCCTGCGAGATGCGACGTTCGTGGCGGTCGATGTTGAGTGCGAGGGCTGCTTTGCCGGTTTCCCAGGCCTGGACTAGAGATTTGAGATCGACACCTATGGAATCGTATTGCGACATTAGGGACGAGCCGAGATCGGTCACGTCTTCGGATTCCTCAAGCGATTTGTTGGATTCTTCGCGGAGAATCTGCATTTTGGCTTGTAGGCCTCGAATGCCTTGGGAGAGCGAGCTGAGTTTGCGGACGGAGTTGCGGAGGCGTTCGCGGGCGGGGGTTGGGTGGATCTTTTGGGGGGAGGGGACGACGAATTGTTCTTCTTCGTTGATGGTGCGGTTTATTTTTTCACTCCATTCGCCTGTGGGTAAGGCGACTCGAAGCAGAGATTCTACGGCGACGTTCCAGCGTGCGAAGTCGGGCTTTCCTCCATCGGCTTCTAGGGCGAGGAGAGAACATAGGAATACTCTTCGTAAGGTAGACAGTCGATATTGTAGTATTCGCAGAACCTTCAATGTCTCGGTGTCTTCAAACTCGGACTCGGAGTATCCTTGTGCCGCCTCCTGCAGATCGGGATTGTTGATGTCGTAGACATCCAGATATTTTTCCAGATCATCTTCCTCAACCAGACGTTTCAAAATCCCACACTGCTCTGCTAATATGGGTATGGTGTCAGCGAATGCGCTTCGTAGAGATCGGCGTAAGCGGTGGCATCGTCGAGCTTGTCCCTTCTCTTCCAGGCGGGTGATTGGCGGTAACGGGCTACTCCTATCCAAATGTTAGAGTATATACTGCAATTAGGCAAAAACGTTTCTTACAGACGATACCCTCTTGAAACAAGCTCCACCTCTTGGATCAATGCAAGGGCCGATGACGTCGACGCGTCAAAGGCCTGCAAGTTTGTGACGACTGCTGAGGCTCCGTCTACAGCCTGCTGCCTGAGGTACTGTAACCACTGCCGTCGCACGTACGCATAGCATGCGGTCGCCACTATGATGAACACAGCAAGTACAATGAGGAATCGTCCTTTGCTGAATCCAGATGACCTGCTCGTAGACCACTGAACGAGCCAAGCTAGTGCGAAAGCTGTTGCTGCGGTCAGAAATGCGCCTGTCAAACTCGTTGAAGCAACTTTGAACTCTTGAGGTGGGGTTGTTCCATCACAGATGAAGGTTGGTGTTGCCACAGGCCGCAGTCCTCCTTGTCCTGTATGCTCATTCAGTAGCTGGGAGGCTACGATCAGGTACCGGAATCGTTCTAGAAACCGTTGGTTATCCGCTCGCCCTAATCTCGAGTTCACCGCCTTCTGTGAGGTGACGAGTTAGCGGATGGTCATAAGCTGGAGGGTGAAGGGCGTACAGAGCATGCGGTGTGGATGCGGGAAACCGGCCCATTATTGGCAACTTGAAGTCGTAGCGGTTGCGGTAGTTTATCTCGAATCCTTGACTGCAATGTCGAAGGTCCGCGCGGTGCGAAGTTTCGCGCTGTCTGCGCCTCCGAATCGGGAGTTGTTGGAGGCGAGGTCTCTCCTGTACCTTCTCCTGGACCGATCGTCAGTATGGTATTCTTAGGTTGCTCCATATCGCCGACTTCTATGGAAGCAAATACCTTCTAGGTATTCCGCCAAGGGCGAGTCTTGATGGATAATGTTTTCCATCTGGTCTTCATTGCGATGTCTCGTGGTCAGCCCGCAAGGTCGAGTGTTCACAAGACACTCAGGGCGGCATCGTGTCGTGGTTCGTCGCGTGAGATTGAGATGGGTGGTAGAGCAAAAGACGGCTTCCAGAAGAACAGAAGTCGTGCGAACTCAGGCGCGAAAGGGCATGTCCGAGCAGGCGGAAGATGTCCCTCCAGATGTCCGGGTGCTGGGTCCGCCTGAAGCAAGGGGAGATTGCGACTCCAGGTCCAGTTCCCGGTTGTGTGCGCGACATGGCCGAAGCGCTGATGACATGCCCCCCTGTCCGAGGCTTGGCTCTTCTATCCTGCTTACGTAGAGCTGCTCCTCTGCCATCCAGCTCATGACAAATGCGCGGAATCTTCACCATCATTGACGTCGACTCCCTTGCACTTCGAGACCATCGTTGATCCTGCTTGCGCTATCAATGGCCGAATTCTTTTTTCTATCCTTTGGAAGGCTGTTGCTCTGACAATGCGATTGATACCGAGGAACTAGTTCACTTCCGCCCTCACCCATCCACCCGCCCAGGTGAAGCTTCAAACCAACAATAGCTAGAGTTTTCGTCCTGATACTGTACGATGCCGATCTTGAAGCATGATTGCGGATTATCGCGCAGGTACGAGCACGCCAGCAGAGCGCGAAGACTTGATACACCAGAGATGACGCCTGTCTACACATCTCTTTTTCCATATGGCGAGTCGGTCTTTTGTCGGCCTACCCCAGATTGTCGCTGACAAACGACCAACATTCACACAGAAAGATGCTTTCATAACCATCTCCAAACCACAAGAACAATCTTAACATGAAAAGCCCACAAGGCTTTCACTTCCCCTTTTGGCTACGCATCTTGACGGCCTGCCATACGAACAAATACTTGCTCTGACTGTACTGTGATTCTACTGGTTGTTGCTCACCGCAAGCCTGCGCCATGCATCCATTCACCTAATCCGACACAACGGTCTCCAGATGCTTGATATCGTTTATCGCGATATGTGCATGATCTCGCCACACGGACGGTGCTAGAAGGCTACAGGGGATGAACTCGGCATGTTGCGGAAACACCAGAGTTGGGCACGCGTGTTTCCTAGTCATCCGCCTCGTGGCGATTGTTACATGGTCTTCCATCTTACAACAGTTAGCTACACACACCACCCTTCATTATCTCTAAATGCGACATGCAGCCAGGCTTTCCACAGACCAAGACCGCCTGGAGTCATACCTATTGGTCGTAGTCTAAGTGTTCAAATTTCTTTACTCCAGTCAACAACATTCTTCATGCGTCTTATATCTCACCGTACTCGTCGTACGACCTAAGCGACATTCATTCAGCTGAAGCGTTGACGGTCATAGACCTTTCGTTTCGTCAGAATACGTCCAGATCAAGATCTATGTCCGACACTCTTTCCTATATGAACCCTTACAGTCATCACAGAAGTTTGTAGAAAACAAACGTCCATACCAGTCCTACATACAGTTCACCCTTTCTACGTCGTCCAGCTTTGATACATACCAGTACGCCACTATCGGCTCTCAACTTCACCAATACATGGCCGACCAGAGTACCGCTTTTGTAGCGTGGGTGAATCAAATAGCAGCAGCTCTAGATGATGCTCCTGACAACTGGCGCAACCATGTTGCGGGCATCCGAAGTATCATTGCCACTTGGAATTTCACAGACACTACACCCAATCACACCCGGAGACAGTGGCAGTTGCAGGTCATCAGAGTCTTTCAGAGAGTAGCATACTCTGATGCGGACAGCGGGGGCGTTCTCGACATCGCTAACTGGTGTTTACGACAATCTCTCACACTATTGCAGCTATATCCGGAAGATGCTGCGCTATTAAGACGTAAGTCGGATACCCCTATTTTTACATCAATATTTCTGACATGGTATCAGTCATCGGGCAGAACTGGCTTCTCAGAGCACAACTATCACTGTCCAGAATACATTCCGCAGAAGGAAGCTCTTCCAGTAGTGGTGGAAGTCAAGGCAATACCGGAGCCGCTGAGAATCGTGTCAATACAGCAGAATACGTCAATGCCCGTGGTATCCTTATCCCAGCGGCAGACTATTTAAAGCGCGCTGTCAATGCTGCGAGCGACCAAGAGACATTGACAGGATCTCTTCTCTGCACTGTACGTCAAATCAGTCCATCTTTGCTTGCAAGGGCTGACGGAACGCAAAAGGCTGCGGAAGCATATATGAGTTTGGGTAACGTCTCGTCCATTCACGTCAACATGCAATACTTCCAGCAGGCTATTGTTTATTTGAGAATGGCTGAAGGAATTCCAGGCTATCAACTACCAGCTCATTTGGAACAGTGAGTACATGCGCCTTCAACGTCTCATACAACAACTGACATCGAAGCAGATGGCTTGAGGAATACGGCCCCTTGGCTTGAACCACATTTGCTTAGATTATCGCTTGCGGTCTTTAAGTTAAGTTGCACCCGTCGTAGCAGTATACCCATGGCCTGGCGCCTGCATTGGATGTTTTGGTTTATAATGGTCGTCCTCGCTCTTAATAGCTAGAAAATTGCAATGAATTGCTACACGTCGTCTACTATTGCCATATTCCACTATCTTGCGTTAGCTCGTGAATAATAACCTATCCCAATAATGCACCGCCAAATGTATGGGTGGCTTCTGCTGCTTTACGCGTCCTCTCACTCAGCCGTGACGTTGTGCTGAAGTCGGTTCAGACGGCAGATTGGACGTCAGGCCGTTCGCTTCGGGTTCGGTCAAGCCTTCTCGGCTCGGCGGGGAGTTTGTCCGTTCGCCGCCTAAGCTCCTGCGAGCTCCGTAACACCAGCTCATCCGACTTTCTCCAGATTATCCTCGTCACCATCATCTACAGTTACGATCTTCGAGAGTACTTGCAGCAGCTGCACCATTCGGCACCCTATCTCCGAATAGTCATCGAGTCCGGCCATTATCAAATACGCACCTTTGACGGGCGCGATTCTCGGTCACAATTTTTAATCCAAACCGCATTTCTTAATTTCGGCCGCGGGAAAGACGGCGTCCAAGACCAAGAAGAACCGCACTCGGGAACCTTCACCCATCTTGAACTGGCTTTGAAATTATCCTATACTACTCCGGCCTATCATGAATGAAGAACGAGAGCTAGCCATCAGCCCTATCGTTCAGTCAAGCGTGCAGCATAACGCGCAGGTATGCTTTCCAACTATTCCCCAAGCAACCACTTCATCCCAAACGCCCAGGTCACTGATCTTGCCACACAGATTGTCTCGAACATTCGAAATCTCACCGCGTCTTTGTTCGGTGTCGCCGCAGGTACCCTTGGACTGGAGTCATATCCCGGATTCATCTTCTATCTCGTCGGTACGCTGATTGTATCGGGCCTTATATTCGCCTTCCGTGCGGAAGGGAAACCCAACGAATACTTTCATCAACCGCTCGGTGACCTTTGGGGAGGTGATGTGTTGAGTGGGCTGAGCAGCTTTGTGCTTACGTGGACGTTGTTTTACGGTTTGGTCAGGGCGTGAATACCATTCTCGGGCGATGATTTGAGGGATCGCGTGCACTTCAGGCCACTGGGAACTACTGGAACACCCACGAGGTGGCGGCATCAGCCGGGGTTTATGTGTTATGGCTGTGTCGGTGAAGGAGTCATGGTCGAGATACCCAGTCGGACTCTCCGCTGCCCTGTCGGGGTAGAGAGATTGTTTGGAAGTCATGTCATAGTACATGAGCTGAAGGATTGGTTGAAGTAACGAGACCGCGACATTAACTTCAGATACAATCCTAAAGGCGGTGGATCATCATCGAGCTATATGCGGTTCGAGTTTCCCGTTCCAGCGCGTCCATGCTTCAGGCATCTTCACACGGACATTTCGATTTCAAATATTCAAAAGTGAAGTAGCATTAAACTCTGATGACATAAACATACTGGTCTTGGCGGTGAATGCAAAGAATGACCGTGCGAGACTTGCTTAATGGATTTCTTAGTCAGCCACGCGTGAATTCGCGTTCTCCACACAACCTCGCGTTTCTACCTAATCCAAATCCCTACATCCACGCAAACATCAGCCCTCGAGCATTGAACCGACCTTCACCACTGCTTTCCTTTTCCAAGTCTCGCCTTTGGACAGATTCCAAATCATCTACAATAAATCTCACCTTTAAATTATAATAAGTATGTGGCAATCGTTCCAAAGCAGCTCTTTAAACCGCCACTAACATAATATCGCAGTGCTCGAGGCACGCTTAGAACAGGCGAATCTTCTTAAGAAGGTCAATTGTTCCTCTCTCCTTTCTGACTGCGCATTCTGACCGTATTGTAGACTGTCGATGCCATCAAGGATTTGGTCCAAGACTGCAACTTCGACTGCAATGACTCCGGCATCGCACTGCAGGCTATGGACAACTCCCACGTCGCCCTTGTCTCGATGATGCTCAAATCAGAGAGCTTCTCACCCTTCCGATGCGATAGAAACATCGCACTCGGCATCAACCTCACCTCCCTTACCAAAGTCCTCCGATGCGCACAGAATGAAGACATCCTGACGCTGAAGGCTGAAGATGCACCAGACGTTGTGAACTTGGTCTTCGAAAGTGCTGAGACGGATAGGTTCAGCGAGTATGATATCAAGCTCATGGACATTGATCAGGAACATCTGGGCATCCCTGAGACGGACTATGCTGCCACAATCACAATGCCTTCCGCGGAGTTCCAGCGGATCTGCAGAGACTTGATGGCTCTTTCCGAGTCTGGTAAGTCTCTCTCTCCCCTTTCACAATTCACAAGGCTGACTGGATGCAGTGTCAATCGAATGCAGCAAGGAAGGCGTCAAGTTCAGCTGCTCAGGCGACATTGGTTCAGGATCAGTCACGCTTCGACAGCACACGAATGTCGAAAAGCCCGACCAGAACGTCGAGATTGACTTGACCGAACCTGTCTCCCTCACATTCTCTCTCAAATACCTCGTCAACTTCTGCAAGGCTAGCGGCCTTTCAAATCAGGTCAAGCTTTGCCTTTCCAACGAGGTGCCCTTGCTTGTCGAATACTCTCTCTCTAACAACAGCTACCTACGGTTCTATCTTGCTCCAAAGGTAATGCAAATCAGCTCCATACAAGATAGGGATATCAAAGCTAACGATAAGGACAGATTGGTGACGAGGAGTGATCTGCATGGCATTCTTAGATTGGGACCGCATTTGTTAAACTGCAATGGTTATTTGTCACAAATGTTCTTACGGTTCCGCTATGCATGAGAGTGGGTTCATGGGTCTGGGAACTTGTTCCTCGGATTTGCTATAATGATTTTTCCTTTTCGCAAAATATGCACCTCTAATTTCAACGATGATGCGGGGCTAGAGTCATTCCGCTAAGAACCCCACCAACGTCACCGTTGTTCGCGGCGCGTGCTCCGTTCTCGCCGACAGATAACAAAAAATTGAATACACTCCACAAGACCCATTCGCATCTTTACTACACCTTTCTGTCTGCACTGTGACTTTCCACATCCTTCAGCCGCCTCTTCTGGTATCGGCACGATGGCGTCTGAACCTCCAATCCCCGAGACCCGCGTCCTCGCAATAGCTAGCCATGTAAGAGTCATTGTAGACTACCTACTCAAATTGCGCATTCAGCTAACCCGTAAAAGGTGGTCTACGGGTGAGTATGGCGGCTCATGAAACACTACTAGTTGCTAATAGGGAGAAAAGGTATGTCGGCAATAAAATGGCGACGTTCGTTATGCAAACATTGGGTTGCGATGTTTCATCTATCAATACTGTGAACTACAGTGAGTTTAGCGAACTTCAATCTGGAGAATCGGCGGGCTAATTCTTGATCCGTACGATAGGTAATCATACGGCATACAAGCAAGTCAAAGGCACCAAGACGACCGCCGACCAGATCGAAGACCTCTACGAAGGATTGAAGCAGTCATACCTGAATAATTTTGATGTTCTGTTGACGGGATATATGCCACTTGCTGAAGATGTAGAGATTGTGGGTAAGATAGGGCGGGACTTGAGGTTCAATTCTACGACGAAACCGGGGTCATTCTTCTGGGGTGAGCATGACTCATTCGAAGACTTAGGATATCTTGAGGGCTGTGCTGACTTGTCCAAAGTCCTGGATCCTGTTATGGGAGATAATGGGAAGCTGTATATCCCCGAGGATGAAGTACCACAGTACAAGAACCTACTGCGAGAAGCGGACCTCATACTACCGAACCAGTTCGAAGCAGAGTAAGTCATTTCCCCACCCCTTCACGACCCCCTTTTCTATAGCCACAGGCAACAAGTCTTGCTCACTCTAGGCAGGATTCTTTCAGATACCCAGATCACAGATCTCACCTCCCTCGCGACCGCAATACAGGTCCTCCATCGTACATACCAGGTCCCACACGTCATAATAACCTCCCTCCGCCTCACATCCGACAATCAAACAATCCCCTCCCGAACCCCATCCCGTGCCGCCTTCCGCTCGAAACCCGCTTCCGCCGCAACTTCAGCCCATAACACACCTTCAGAATCTCCAGACCGCGACCCAGCAACCTCCCACCCATCCACCTGGCCCACCTCCAACACTTCGGAATCGGACCTCCAACCGCCTCCCCCAACCATCTCTGAAGAACCCGTAGATCTCACAATAATAGGCTCGACATGTACATCTGACTACCGTCCGCGCCTCTTCAGAATCGACACTCCGCAACTTCCCCTCTTCTTCTCCGGTACAGGCGACATGTTCGCCGCACTAACAGTCCCCCGCCTCATCGAAGCCGTTCACGCATCCCCGACCCCCAACCTCTCCACCACACCAGCCTGGAAATCCCCCGACGACGTACCAGCGGAGGAACTACCGCTTGCGAAAGCATGTCAGAAAGTGCTAGCGAGCATGCAAGCCATACTAGGAAAAACCAACTCGCAATGCACAGAAGAAATGAAGCAATACGATGAACGGGCAGCGAAGAATCATCATGGGAGCTATGAAGAGGCGAGGGATGAGGGGAGTATGAGGAGGCATTTAGCGCTTACTAAGTCAAGTGAGGTGTCTGTTGTTAGGTACGTGAAGGATCTCATCGAGCCGCCGCATCTGGAGAGATTTGAGCCGAAGGGGGTGGAGGAGGGGGAAAGAGTTAGTAGGTTGGCGGGAGAAAAGGAAGCGGATCAGTTGGGGGTTGTGCATTTGGGGACGGAGACGGGGCCGGAGGGGGCGATTCATGTTGTTAATGATGGGCAAAGGGGTTAGAAGGGGGGAGATGCTGGGGTGGGATTTTGTGTTTGGTTTTATTTGGATTTGAATTTCGAGCCAGGAGCGTAGTAGTATTTTGTTTCTTGGAATAGACGAAGGGCAGGAGATACCAATACAGATGCCTATATTACTTATAAATTTTCTTTTCCGCTTTCTATAGTTGAGCCTGAGTATGAGCCTAGAACCCGAACTCCTGATCAAGATTACTAGACGGTACCGCAGTCTCTCCCATGACGCCGTGCAAAGTCTTGAATCATAGGGAACGGCTAAACGCCTTGTACAGTAGGAGCGCCGAATCCACCTGTACTCCCAAACCCACCTGCTCCCCGAACGCTTTCAGACAACTTTTCCACGACTACGACGTCGGGCGTGACGATCTATAATGCTGTATTAGCGCTCATTCTCATTCTCATTCTCAACCTTCACCCTTCACCTCCTCCTTCTCCTCCGGCTGTTCCACTCCCATATAAGAATATAGGACTCACCTTCTCAACAATTAACTGAGCGATCCGGTCACCAACTTTTATCTCAAAGTCCGTATCAGAGAGATTCGCTAAGATGACGCCGACGGGACCGCGGTAATCGGCGTCTATCACGCCTGCGAGGGTGTCGATGCCGTGTTTGGCTGCTAGACCAGAGCGGGGTGCTACGCGGCCATCTAAAGGATTCTCATCAGCATCTTTGGATTCGTGAAGGGAGGGAAAGCAAAACATACATGTTCCAACGGGGACAGAGATGGCGATGTCAGTCGCCACAATCGCTCTCCCCCGCGCCGGTATAACAACATCCTTCGCAGAATACAAATCGTGGCCCGCGGCAAACGCACTCCCTTTCGTCGGCGCCCGAGCCTTGTCACTCAGAAACTGCACTTGTAGACTCTGCATCTCTGCCCCAGCTCCTCCTCCCCCAATCTCCGCCGCTGCACCTAAACTCGCTATCGGTGGTAAAGGGTGGGTAGGGTGGTGTGGATGTCCTGTTGTCATGTTGGCAAGAGGCGTCGGTGTTGCGATTCCGGAGTCGGAGCCTCGTGGTAGTGTAGACGCAGATGGGTTGTTGAGTGGTGAGGGATCGATTACTTTTGTGCGTTTGGGCAGGGGCGATGCTGGGAGGGAGGGGGGTTCGTGATTGTCTGGGAGGGGGGTTGCGGTGGGATCGGTGGACATTTTCTTGGTTCGAGGAGAGGATGCGAATTGGGTGGTTGTGTTTGTGGTGTTTGAGTGAGGGAAGGGACGCGAGGTTGGTGGGTTTACGCGTGGAGAGGAATTGGCGGGTTTGATTGGTTGGTGGGGACGCGTTTTGGTGGTGTTCTTTTTCTTTAAGTAGGAGTTAGGGATGATGTAAGCTGAAACGTCAAATTCAAATTCAACGTCGATTTCACACCCCTCCTCTTTGACGTTGAATTGAAAACACATTTTTCGAGAATTCATAGCGTTGTTTGACTTTCTCATCATGCATCTCAAGGCTACCTAGCTCAAGCTCGCTCTTGTAGAGCGCGATTGATCTTGCGTTGTTTCCTATCTTTTTCACTCTTCGATCTTCCAATTGCGATTGTGGTTCCATTCATTAAGTTCAATGTCCTGCTCCAGTCAATCTTTCAAATTTCCTTTTCCGAACTTCACACAATAAATTCTTTTCGGAATCTAGATCTACTGATA
The DNA here is from genome assembly GCA_000467715.1 of Hysterium pulicare CBS 123377. Classification (NCBI taxonomy): domain Eukaryota; kingdom Fungi; phylum Ascomycota; class Dothideomycetes; order Hysteriales; family Hysteriaceae; genus Hysterium; species Hysterium pulicare. The sequence goes on from AJFK01000908.1 coordinate 34,501, forward strand.
TGCTTTCGGTCCCCAAACGCTTCGTCGCTTGGATGCATGCTGCTTGTTTGCTCTAGTGAGGCTTGGGTTATACGATATGGCTGAGAAGCCATTAAATCCTCAGCCTTCCCTCAAATATGAATTTCTCTACCATTTCCCCTAACCCTTGCACCCAGGTTGGGGTTACGTCCGCTTACTTACTAACATGGATTCTATAACTGGACCATGTTCTAACAGCAATTGTTTGCAAATACCTCTTCCAGCTACCAGTCACTTAAATTCTTTGCAGGCATGGACAAATCTAGACTCAATTACGGACACCAGTTCGATCCCGAAGACCGAGGCGGATGTTGCGAGTTTTTAACAATTGGCTCTCTTCTTTGGTGTTTTGTCCGAGCTTCGTGGCCTCTCACTCAACATTCGATACTTTCAACGAGATACCCAAGGAGCTGAGGAACACGCAATACTCGATAGCAGAAAACTTCATATGGTCGTCACGCAAATTGCCCGTCGATATCAATGCTGTAAATCTGGATCTCGGGCCTCTCAGGCAGCTACATTTTGCCCCGTGCGATGGAACAGATGTTACCATTGGAAAGAAGACTGGCAGACTCCCGGGATGTCAAATTCACCATCATCTGTACTTCTATAAGGATCCTTATTGCTCACTTTTCTGCGATGATGTTGAAGCCTTGGAATCTTCGCTCCGCATTATTGAGCGTAGCTTGGCCTGTTGAAAGACTTCATCCTTCTTTGGCAACGGCACCTCTTGTGTCACACATGCTATCTACCGGGTGGTGTCCATATCAAGTACGCAAATAATGAGGACGTTTCCCTACCATATCATCAACCATTTCGCGCTGCTTGAACGCCACTGTGCGCCTGGAGTGAGCCACAACAATTGCACCGAATCCAGATGTACTGGCTGGACCCTAATGGATGCCGCTAAAACGCTGAGGCATGTAAAGGTCAACTGTCAATGCAGCATTGTTAAGGTATCTTCCACGAAGGCTGCAGATATCGTCCGGAAAGGCGGCATTCCTTTGCTGTCTATTGTCTCCAACAAGAAAGGCAAAATCTCACTCAAGCTAAGCCGAAGCAACTGGTGAGTGCTCACTCAACATCCAGCGAGCAGGAGGCTTGCTCGCTCACTGACCAATTGACGATGCTCATCTTTGATACAGGGCCACGCCTTATGTTGCCCTTTCACATGTTTGGTGTGACGGTCTCGGAAATCCAAGAGATAACGGTCTACCGACTTGCCAGTTGCGACAGCTTGCTCAGCTTTTTTCTCGAATATCTACCAAGACTACGGTGATCTCGACGAAGTATATTGCTGAAGACCTCTTGTGGCATAATGGAAAGACGCGATACTTCTGGATGGACACTTTGTGTATTTCTCCTGCTACGTTAGTGTTGTCTGTGGGATGTTCATGCTACTGAACGCTAAAGGGCGGCCAATTAGTCTTGCAAGAGCCGAGCAAGAAACGAGGGGAAGAAATGGAAGCAACAGCCATATTCGACTGTCCCATACGTGTTACGCCAATCGATCCGCATGCTAGCAGTGGTGGGTTCGCTAACGTCGAGCAAATTCCAACTGTCGCAGCCTGACTTGCTGAAGCTAACCTATTTATTCGATACAGTAGGTGGATATCTCCCGAGACTTACCTGCATCAGAGACATACACTTAGCAAAGCATCACATCTAACGGTACGCCGCAGATGAAGAACTGCTCGGTCCGTGTGAGCCCATCTTCTCCCGAAAATATCGATCCATCGCATGGCGCTTAGTACCATATTGTCCTGCCACCATCGCCTTACTACTCTCGTTAATGGGCAATCTTCTTGCAATCTTCAACGGGGACCACCGCACCGCACTAGCGCCGCCGCATTCGGGGTCATCTCCTGGATTCCTATCTACATCTTCATTCTCTTCTTTTCACGGAGCTGGGCGGAAGACCGATTGCATCTCTCCAGATTCGGCGAAGAGAAAAAGAAGTGTGGGTTTCGGGAGTGATTGAAGCGTTGGTATGATATCCTCCTTATCTCTCCAGCCTTCTGCTTCTGCTTTAGTTTTCTGGGCATGACGGCGAATGAGTTGTTGTTGCTTCTCGTTGAGCCGAAGGCTGGGACGGCGATGGAGGCTATCTTTTTCGTTGCTAGGTTTATTATGTGAGCCGTCTCCCCATTTTTTTACGCACGGTTTATCTGAAAGATCCTTTCCTTGTATCTTTCACGAGCTAACGTGTTCATAGATACGTTCTTACGGCTATCAAACCGCATAATCCCTAGATGGGTTGTGATTCCCTGACGAGATGAAGTCTTCATACCGAAAGCAGGCAGGACTCGAATGAAATGAGCTTATTGAGAGAGCGTTCGCAGGATAACAAAGTGTATCTCAATGAAATAGAGAAAGTGAAAGGATACGAAGCATCGTCTAATTTTAATAGTCCCATCTCGAAAGGGCCGAAGAGTCGCCAAGCTCTTCGCAAGTGCTCCACAGCTCTTGGATAGAAATTGGCTATAGAAGCTTGAAAGAACGTAGAGTAATTCGACGTTATTGGACAAATACCCAAGAGTTGCGCGCGCCATAGAATTCTAAAGGTAATCAATAGGAAACTATCACGATATTGTCTCGCGCTTTTGCTGTGCTTCCCATCCTCTTGGGACGTTCCGAAAATCTTCCCGAACGCGGAGACCCCGAACTCCAGCTTCTGTCGCGCAACCTTTCCACAGCATTGAACCTTAACACTACCACAACTAGAGAAGGAAAGGCGCCGACGAATGGCCTACAATTCCAAAACCATGGATACAACAAATCCCTCGCCTCAAGCTCGGGTCCAACCACGAGGAACACACGAGGGACCACAAGGGTCCTTCACGTGTGCCTCGCACTCAACAAACTATGGAAGGGCTTGACAAAGCGATCCAGAACCACTGTTAAAGCTGTACGCCTTTTTGACAAACAGCTCAACAAAACGTGCGAATAGCTTAACAAAGCGATCCAGAACCACGGTTGAAACTCCCCGGGAATTTTGCCAGCGTCATGGTCTCAGCACAGGGCGTATTCCAGCTTGCGGGCCTTTTCAGCCTCTTCGCGGCTCGATTGGCCTCTGGTGCGACACGCGATGACAAACAAACAAAGAAGCCGAGTAAAACCGATGCGGTCTCACGACGGGTCGGGTCTTTCAGGTCTTACAGGTGTGTGAAAGAATGGGAGTGGAGTTTGCCCCCGCTGTAGTATGTTCGTAGCGGTTAAGCGTTTTGCCGCGGTTGCTGAGTTGAGAGTGGTTGGCTAGCTAGGGTTCCGATGGGCCAGTCGAGACCGTGGAGAGCTTTTCTAGTGGGCTTCGAAGAGGGTTCTACGACCTTACCGGAAGAGGATGTAGGAGGTTGGGGTTGGGCTGCTAAGGGAGTGCCGGGTTTTGGAAATGGCGAAACTGCACATGGGAGAGTGGCAGCTTTGGTAGTGTGGAATCAATCTCGCAGGACGATGCGGGTGAGAATAATAATATCACCATCTACATGATATTGATGGATGAAGGCATTATCGATAAGGGTCAGGCTCAAGCGAGGAGATCGACGAAGGGTTGAAGTCTCTTCAGCATCAGCATCATATCCATGGGCCTGTCATCTGAAAATCGTGAAAGCTGACTCTCGAGCCGCTGATTCTTTTGCGAATGGACTAACATGATTGCAGTCTAAGCGCTACCACAAAGAGTCTGAAGGTCACGAGAGGATGAGACGATGAAGTCAGTGGCACGCTAAGCAGCTGCAGGACTAAATCCCCACAATCGCCATCGTTCGTCTTATGCACGCTAAGCGCGTCCAAGCTACTAGTGTCCGGGCATCACTCGCGCATCCACACCGCGCCCCCGTACATTTGCCCGCACATGACGGCAGTCTGCATCGGTCGAAGGCATTGCTGTGACCTCGCTATCTATGCAGACTGTACAGGCCGGTAGCCTTGGGGCAGGGCATCTCCTCTCGCTCTTGTCTTGATATGTTTTTCCCAGGTGTTATTGACTTTGGAAGGCTGATGGAAGCAAAAGGTGGTCATACTATTTCGCGCCAAGCTTAATAGAGATTTCCGATAATTGCTCCATGATGCATGACGGCACTCACAGCGGGCGTGCATGTCCCCTCACCATCACCAGTCCAGTCGCAGCCTCTAGCTTCTGACGCCTCCCCCAAGCCTGCTCCCTCTGATCTCCTCGCTAACTCCGCACCCTCCAATCAACTGCCCGTCCGGAAGCTCAAAGCTTGTGCTTGCATTTTCATCCAACCTGTCAACGCCGACATGCTGAATCACGGACCTGGTTGACGGCCATTGTCCCACTGAAATCCATCTCTACATAAACCCCGTCACTCCCCTCCCCGGATCAAGCTCCATCGCACAAGCTCCACTGAGTCTCGTGCAACCATCACTCCTCGCACTTTCACTTGCCATAACTACAATCCTCAGCAACCCGTCCAGCCATCATGGGTCTCATGCTCAAGAAGCCTGAGGGCACCCCAGGCTCTGCCCTCCCGGCCATCTTGATCGGCTTGTTCGTCGCATTTGGTGGTATCCTCTTTGGGTATGTTCATCATCCCATTCGCCTTTCGACGTCTTCTCTGACTTGCGTAGATACGATACCGGAACAATTGGTGGCATTTTGGGTATGAACTACTGGCGAAGCCAATTCTCCACTGGTTACCACAGCAAGGTGGATGGCAACCTCGATGTCACCTCCAGCCAATCGTCCGAAATCGTCTCAATTCTTTCTGCCGGCACCTTCTTTGGCGCTCTCACTGCTGCGCGTATGTCTCCTGTGCACCATCGTCTTCAATTGCGAGGAAATGCTAATTCTAGCCTAGCAACTGCTGATATGATTGGGCGTCGTCTCGGCCTAATCGCATCTACCGCAGTATTCACAATTGGTGTCATTCTTCAGACCGCTGCCACTGAGATCCCAATGTTCGTGGCTGGGCGTTTTTTCGCTGGTTACGGAGTGGGCATGATCTCTGCGACGAGTAAGACACCATGCCAAAGTTGCCAAGATCGTGGCACTGACTACTTTTAGTCCCGCTCTACCAATCCGAGACTGCTCCCAAGTGGATCCGTGGCGCCGTTGTTGGAGCTTACCAATTGGCCATCACCATTGGTCTTTTGCTTGCTGCCATTGTCGACAACTCGACCAGTAAGCGCAATGATACAGGCTCATACAGAATCCCGATTGCCGTTCAATTCGCATGGGCCATTATCCTAGTGACAGGATGCCTGTTCCTTCCAGAGACGCCTCGCTTCCTCATCAAGAAAGGCCGACCTGAAAAGGCAGCCAAGTCGCTCTCTCAGCTTCGAAGACTCGATGTTCAGCACCCGGCATTGTTGGAAGAACTGGCCGAAATCACGGCCAATCACGAATATGAGCTCTCTTTGGGCAAGGCTACCTACCTCGACTGCTTCAAGGGCAATCTCGGCAAGCGTCTCGCTACCGGATGTCTTCTTCAAGCTCTTCAGCAACTTACTGGTGTCAACTTCATTTTTTATTATGGCACATCCTTCTTCAAGAACTCGGGTATCAAGAATTCTTTCATCATCAGTATGATTACATCCTCCGTCAACGTTGCCTCCACCTTCCCGGGCCTTTATCTTGTCGACAAGTGGGGCCGTCGTAACCTCCTCCTCTTTGGTGCTATCGGTATGGCTGTCTGCCAATTCATCGTCGCTGGCATTGGTACCGGCGCTGGCATCGACAACATCACCGCTCAAAAAGCTCTTATCGCTTTCGTCTGCATCTACATCTTCTTCTTCGCTTGCTCTTGGGGTCCCGTCGCTTGGGTCGTCACGGGCGAAATCTTCCCGCTTAAGGTCCGAGCCAAGTCTCTTTCCATGACCACCGCCTCCAACTGGCTTCTCAACTGGGCCATCGCATAGTAAGTCACTCGCAACCCTCATCTTCTTCTGAATTCCACTAACATGCTACCATAGTGCCACACCCTACCTTGTAAACGACGACCCCGGCGATGCCAACCTCGGCGCAAAAGTCTTCTTCATCTGGGGCGGCTGCTGCTTCATCTGCATCTTCTTCGTCTGGGGCATGATCTACGAGACTAAGGGCCTCTCCCTCGAACAAGTCGACGAACTCTACGCCAAGGTTAACAAGGCCTGGAAGTCGCCTGGCTTCGTGCCCACAGTCTCTTTCCAGGATGTCCGTGATGTGGCCGGCACTGGACAGGGCAGGAAGATGAGTCTGGTAGATGTCGAGAACGAGGCTATGCGGAAGAGGAGCGTGGCGCATTCGGAAGGTGGGTTGAATGGACACAACGGGGCTGGGTTGCAGGAGAAGTATTGAAGGCCTTAAGGCTTCGCCGTTTGATACGGGCGATTGCATAAGGGAATGATGATGTGTGGATTATACACCCGCCATTCTGGGTGGATACAAACTAGATGAACATTCATGATACCTACCCTACCTCCTACCTTTCTCTTGTATTTTACATACAACTGTACATAGCTATTGTCTGAGGCCCTTAACGAAGACCCGTCTTGACTTTCACAATCAATCCACTATCAATCCACTTTAAAAACTCAACATCTCCTCCGCACATCCTTTCGCGATCTTCAAGTATCCCCCGTCCCCATCCCCATCCCCATCCCCGTCCCCCC